>JAYRBW010056113.1:0-31667 GCA_036023295.1 Invenusta paracnida | reverse complement strand
TAATTAAGCATTAGAGTACAAATTCGAATAGATAGAAGGTATGAATGAATCAGAGTGTTTATTCATACTATGGGTGTTGTTAGTGATGGAATATGATTCTAAAATTAGTGTATCTATCCTTGCAGTTGAAACACAGTGGAAAAAGCATATACTTTTAGAATCATATTACATCACTACCGACACCCATAGTATGAATAAACACTCTGATTATTTTATTTAGTCACACAAGCTTTATTATAATATCTATATATACAAGCACATATATTTTCAGTAGATAACAAACTGTTATATAACAAGATAAGACAGAATGTGTGTTAAGGCTGAAATTATTACCTGTGGACAGATGATTTAGTGAAGGCCATAGAGTAAGTAAAAAACACAGTATACATACTATTTAAGCCAAATTTGCAGTAGATGACTTCTTTGCTGGTGTGAATGAGGATGCAACATCAGACACAGTTTCTGATACTCCCACCAATACACCTAAAGATTATTTATGTCTTAATGTTTCTAACCTTGTAATTGACAATTTAGTCACACAACTTACTGATCACTTGTATACACCAAAGCTAAAGGCTCAGTACCTTGTGCTCTCTCTATCAATCAATCACACACCTAAAATATGGTTTGACCTTAAAGACATACAAAAATTGCTTCCTGACATAAGCATACATTAGCCAATGCAGAGTATGATCTGTCAAAACACTCCATTGCCAAAGCATATATTTCTGGTTCAATTCTTCAGGCAGCTGCTAAAAAAAGCAAAATGCTGTTCTCCAACATTCATACCATGATAAAAGTACTTATTACAATGCTTATCTCTACTACCATTGTTGGATGAAGTTTCAGTAGCCTTTAGCAGTTAAACAGTTACATAAAGAGCAGCATGACTAATGAGAGGCTCACTGGACTTGCAGTAAAGCATGTACACAGAGATTGTATTATTGACACTGAAAGGGTGATGAAATCTATAAATGCTAGTGATCATAGACATACTATAACTTCATTATAAGCACCTACATACAGCCTTACGAATATTATGTAATATTGTTATCTGTATGTATAACACATATTTTATCTACTTCATTTTGTGTTAGTTGTAAATTAAATTTATGTGATCATATACAATACAAACTAAGACATATTTTTTTTAAATTGTATTTTATAATTTAATTTTCATTAAAAATAAGGATACTTCATTTAGATCATCAATCACTTATACCTATCTGATGGATACACTTCTGAAAATTTGGCAGCATGCTTGCTCATTTTTAATAGTTTGTTAAATTTAAAAAATTGAGATTAATTTTTTTTTAATTTTTATAAAAAGATATACTAGCAGTTCTATTTTCTAATATGTTTTCATTTTAAAAATTGTTTAAGAAATTTAAAAGTTATACACGTTTTATTTTTGAAATATTTACAGAATTTTATATTATTTTAATAGTGATCAAGATAGGCCCAGAAAAATAACATTTTATAATTTTTCTAAAAAATAGTATTTATTTATTTGACTAAAATATTATGACAATACTTCTATAAAAATGTTTATATAAGAATGTTTTATACTTCTAAACTTTTTTTGAGCTAGAAATCATAACCTTTATGATATAAAAATGTTAATTTTTTTTCCTCAGTTACTGATATTTAGACCATGTGCCATATGAACAAGTTTGGCATCAATACACTTTTACAGATGAAAAATAAATGTATATTCCATTTATGCACATTCTTACATGTAGTAGGATACAATTTATCTTTGCATTAGTTTAGTTATTTTTTATAGAAATTTTGAAACTTAGTTCATAAAAAAATATATTATAACATAAAATTGAAATCAAACAGTATTATACTGTGTATATTATATGTCTCTTATTATATTGTTTCCAAAAGTTGTATTGAAGCTGAAATTACTTTTCAAAGTGTTATGTAAAAAAGTCACACATGATCACAGAAGAGTCTTATTTATCTTTTTTATTTAAATTAGTTGTACACAAATATATACAATGTAATATATTATATAACATTTGAAAAAATACAAAGAGGTCTACATAAATCAATATAAAAGTATAATAAATATCGATTGTATATATAAATATTGTTTGCTTGAAATATATTTTTTGTAGTTTTCAGCACATTTATAAAGCCAACTGAATACCCTACTCATTATTAAGTTCATAATGTCTTTGTAAATGCAGATGATCATCACTATTCAACAAACAGAAGCAATAATCATTTTGTAAACAATTCTCTCATAAATTCATTTTCAAATTAATAATTGATTCCCAGAGTCTTCATATGACTCAATTGTGATTTGCTATTTGTGAATGCCAATGGCTACCATGAATCATGTAGATTTTGTTAGGGAAATTGTAATTGAGTTTTAAAAATCATTTATAATAATATTTTATACTTCATAAAATGCTATCTTAGTAGATTTGTAATTATAGAATCAAAAATTATGGTTTTGAAACCCATCCTTGTTCTCTAGATCTATTATTATATATAGGAAAACTCTCTCTATATATATTCTACTCTGCCTAATCCAGATATACTTTCATTTTCCTATATTTTCTATGTATTTAAAACTGCCCAATCCAGACACATTTAATCTGGAATATTGCCTAAACCATACACCTGTGGATTTTGCTTGATTTTATAATGTATTTTTAGATGTGTAATCTGGACGCTTAAAAGCACTGCTGAAAATATTTCAATAGTACAGTCTACTTCAAATACGCTCGATTTTATCAAATTCTCCATTAGAATAATATTTATGATAAAGTGTATGATAGTTCGATCCTTATTGCAATATGTAGATACTTTAGTTTGTACATACTACTATCATTCATCAAAATAAATTATTAATGTATGTATTTTGAAATCATTGTTTATAAATTTCACATTTATTAATACATATTATTATTTCTAATTTGTTATTAAAATGTGACATCGTCCAATTCGGACTTTATAATTTGTACGAAATTTGTTCCATTTTTTTGTCTGGATTAGGCAGAGTAGACTGTATGTTTAAATGTATTTATGCTTGCTTGATATTAGCAAAGTAAATTAAAACTGATGTAATATTCTCTGTGGCTCTGCAGTTACCAACAGTATAATAGATCGTGTAATTCAATTGAACAATTTGTAGTAATGCAATGTCCTGAAAAAAATGTAATTTACAGAAAACAAGAAACTGACTTGTTTAAATATTGAAGATTACGATAGAAGAGAAGATTATTATTCAATCTAATCAAATTTAAATAAACTCTTGAAAGGATATAATACCTAAAGAGAGAGTCAACAGTCTAGTTTATATATTCTATTCAGGATAATATATTCCTTGTAGATACAATAACCACATAATATTTAAGACATTTTAGTAAAAAAACTTCTATGAAGTGCGTCACTTCATATTACTTTGGTATTTAGCAACTATTGTTTTTAGAATGATTATATCGTAAGTATTTTGATATGCAAATCTGAAGGAATTTTGTATTTAAAGGCAACAGATTACTAGTTTTACATGTAATACATGTATCCTTTGATTAAATTATTTAAATTGAAAGTTTATATGCTTAGAAAAAACTTTTGTAAAATAAGATTATAGTCATTGAAATAAACTATAAGTAGCATTAATGTCAAATATTTAGTGTGTATTACCTGAGAAAATAACTGTTTAAAGATGAAAATCGGAAGAAATTTAAAGTACGATTTCAATAACATAAATTAACACTCATTTCGTAAGAAAATACATTTTCAAAAATCATTACAAATTAAATTACTATAATTAGCAGGCTTAGGGGAAGCAGTTTTTAAGTTTATCACTGGGAACAGAAATGCTTATGTTAATAAAGACAATATTAGTATTTATTATGTCATACATCTGCAAATATAATCTAATCAATCTGGGTTAATAATTTTTTTTTATATTGTGACTTTCAAATGTTAATTCATTGTTTATGGATGAACTTTATTTTCCAGAGAGATAGACCAATTAACACACAATGAACGTCGCGGACATAGAATTTCTCTCCGAAAATAGTCCAATTTCCATTGTTCCTCGTTTCACCATGTCTTCCATCGATCTCGTATGTCGAAGTGTCGGCCCTTTTAGCCCTAATGTGTCCACAGAGGTGCCCTTATGGCTTGCCATTTATCTGCACCGTCAAGCCAAATGCCGTGTAGTCCCGCCAGATTGGCTTTCAGTAGATCGTTTGACCGAGATGAAGGAAGCTGAGGAGGCTGATCCACTCTTCACCAGTATGCCTCATCCACACTTCCTCGAAGTGGCCAATCTATTACTTACTTCCTGCCCAGAGGATGTGCCTAGGTAGCCAACGTATATTACTCTATTGTCGGCTTACTTATTTATTCCCTCCGCTGTTGAACAAATAACTTAACAAACGTTTTTATCATATATAATACAATATAAATCCACTGATTTATTTATTAAAACCGAAATACTGATTTGTTTCTGAGATGATTTCCGGGTATATTGCGAAATGGATATAACAAATATGTTTTGCAATCCTGAGAATGAATTCACCATGTTTAGGTATAAAGAACTGGGACTCTATTGTAAATCAATATATTTTTGTTCATATAGATTTAATGTTAATGTTATGTGTTCAATAGTAAAGAGAATACTTAATTATATAGATAATGAATGTTTTATTAAAACTTATTTGTAATTAGTAAGTGCTCAGTATTTGTAACCCACATAAGCTTTATTTTAATATTAATGTAATAAATACTATTGCGTAACGATCTGTGATTATGTCTCTATAAGACGAAACTAGTTGAATATATTTAAAGTTGAGCATAATTATTTGGTTTTTATCTAGTTAAACCGATATGTATTTTTTAATCGTTTATAAATTAGTATTTATATAGATACATGTCTGACATATAAAGATTTGGAAGGCGAAGCGATTTTTTTAGTTTGTAGTGACGGGTAGGAGTTTCTTAAAATATAATCAGGAGTACGTAATTTATATAGGCACATATTATTTTTTATGTAGTTATTTCTATATGTTTAAAATAATTGATTTATTATTTCTTCTGATACTTATAGTTTTAAATGAGTACAATTAGAGACGCTTAATTGAACAAAATTTAGAGAATTATAGGGAATATCAGGCTAGTCAAATTCTACTATCCTACTTAAATCGTAATGCTTTTTTATTTTTCAAATTCTGCAAAATCTCGTTACTGGTATTCTTTAAACAATCGTATTGCTTCAGCTAATTACTGTTTTTATTGTACGTAATTTGTAAAATTGATTGAAGATTTGATTTCTTGATTTTTGTAAACATTTCTAGAACAAACGAAATTCTTACTACTGCTACAACATGTTACTCTTCTAACCTACAAGTACTTTTACTACACATTACCACTCTTGGTATTTTGAATTTTAATGAAATTGTAATACTTAACTGCAACTAATAACTTATTTTTTATTATGTACCTACCTTTATTGTAAAGTAAACATTATGAACAAAGGGGAGTAAATATGGCGAATTTAATTCTAGATGTAAAAAAATATTATTTCAACTAACAGCATAACAAATAGAAAGATAATAATTTAAATGAAATGCTTTAACACTGAGACATTTTTAGTCTATAAATGACTTTTTAAAATACGGTAAAAAGCCATTGGGGGCCCCCCCCCCCGCGACGGGGCGACATATATTAGCATTTGTTTCCACATATTTTGGAGGTTACATATAGTAGCTAAACAACAATTAGAGGTTTAATCTCGAACATTTTTGGAAGCAGATACAAATACCTATATATTGGAACCAGCTCTTTTTTGACATAATTTTTACACAGAGTGAATCATTGATTTATATGTTTTATTTATTGAATTTGCATATTTTATATGTACATTATGTACAATATATTAAATGTTGTACTTTATATAACATGTTTGGCATTCTTTATTGATATTTGTTATGATTTAAAATAATTTTGGGTAACAGGTCTGAACATTTTTAATTTAGCTTAGCTGTTCACTAATAAAAAATAATCCCAAACTATTGTAT
Organism: Invenusta paracnida; assembly: GCA_036023295.1. Classification (NCBI taxonomy): domain Eukaryota; kingdom Metazoa; phylum Platyhelminthes; order Proseriata; family Coelogynoporidae; genus Invenusta; species Invenusta paracnida. Next base: position 25,620 of record JAYRBW010056113.1, on the reverse strand, counting down.
ATATTCACATTTTTTATTAACTATTATCCATTATAATTTCCTTCACACCCCTATACACTGTAACGGGTTTTCTTTAGTAGTATGGTATAATCATATGCACGTCACCTAACCCATTTTTACTATCAGATCGAGTGAAGTACGAGTATTGCTACGCGACCTCTGGGACACGCGACTTTCGAAGTTGCGAGGTTCAGTTACTGCATTCACCCGCAGTGCTGCCACGACCGCCCGTGTTAGTCACGTGACTCAGATTGAGCTGTGCTCTGAGCGAGCCATTCTCATCCGATCAATGTCCCAGATGCACGTGCTTCGAGAACAGGCGAGCAATGTCGAAAATGAAGCCACATCGCAGACCCAGTAGCGTCAACTTTCTTTTGTCGATTATGTATATAAATAGTGTAGAATTATTGCAAGTCTAAATTTAATTCAGTGTTTTTATATTTATTTTGAAAATCTCATTTTTGTTTTTGAATGAGATTGTTGTTTTATAGTAACCAGCGAAAACTATACTTTAAAAATATATTTTTAAAGAAATAGTTCTAAATCAAATTTTACTTTTTTTTCTTTTTCACTACAATATATTCATTACAAATTAAGTATTTACTAATTTTTTAGCAATCATTTTTAATTCTTATGTAATACATTATACGTGTATGCGAAATTTACTGTTTCTATTAAACATTATTGAAGCTTTCATATTTCCGATAGAGAACTAAAATTACGTGATCGAAATACCTGTTGGTAGTCAACTATCCGTATTCCTTGAAAGAAAACGTTATGAATCTTTCCTACAGCATGCACTTTACAGCAAGTATCTTTCCTAACATACACTTTTTTGAAGACTAGATTTTGTTTCTTTGTGGTATCAATTATATGATGGTATAATACATAATTATGTAATTCTATTATATTGTGTACATTTTTATTTTAATAAAACTAAAGGGAATAACTTCATAGATATATTTCATTAATTTACTGCATTTCTTATATCTATTCTTGAAATCAGAATATTATAAATATAATTTTAATATTAATAGATGTTGCTAAAACCACACAGTAAAATGATTTGCTAAACAGAGTTTACATTAATGAATTTAACTGTCTGTTTTTATATTGTAAATATCATATTTTTGTTGACATTGTAAAATACTATCACAGCTATTAATGTATAATGTGAAGTTGATTATGAACGAGAATGATAATAAATTAATCCTCAATATATTCTTAATGTATGTACATATATATTTTTGATTCAGACGTATCTTATTTTAGAATAAATAATTATTAAACATATTAAATAATTTGTTATAAAAATTGTAGAATTTTATCTTGTTTGAGAATTGATTGAAAGCTGAATTAAAACAAAAATAATAATAATAATAATGCATATATTTTTATAAAGCGCTCCAAAATGATACAAACATTGTCAGCAGCGCTGAGAGGAAAGTCTACAAGAAAGGTGATTATCAAATGAAATGCAGGCATGTCTGCACTTTTTTATCCTAATTTCTCTGTCGGTCCAAGTAAGGAAATTCTTTGGTTTTTAGTATATTTTCAAATCAAGACAAATGATGAAAAGCATTTTTACACGAACGGAATTTTCTGCCTGTTTAGACAAAAAGGTATAAACATTTAATTGGGTTTTAAGAGATTCTATGGGGTATGGACTAATAATAAACATTTATGCAAAGGAAATTATACATACTGATAATAGAACATCATAATACAGCTATAAAAAGTGTATAATTCAAGTCAAGCATTTATGTGAATAAATATTGATACAAACTTATACACAGAAAACCAAACTAATGGAACAATTAAATAGTAATAAAAAAATTACGGAAATAATGATACCCTAATGTCATAGGCTGCGTGCATATACTTTCTACAGGGAATAATAGTCCCTGACTTTAACTCAATCTACTGCTGATAATTGAGTATCTAAATAATTCGCTTAACTATGCATTTTGAACACAAGTATTAATTAATAAAATGAGAAAATTTGATTAGTGGCCGTTATTCTATATTTTATATATAATTAATTTAAGTATGTGTGTAAGTTCAAATCAATTGCATGGGAAATGCCTAGAGATAACAGAGCAGACATATCATGTTATGGAAAAAGCTAAGCTCCAGAGAAAACAATACAAGATCTCTGTCAGGAATACCGGATTGGTAGGAACTATCTATCTTCATTGCAGAAAAAGTTAAGAAACTGGTAATGTATCAAAATCCCCATCAGGTCGACAGTAAATTGAAAAATGCCAATCTTAAAAATTAAATGAAAGTTAATTCGAATGAATCAACGTCACAACTCAACAGTACGTCTTGTCATAGATTGGGAAGATAATTTCATTGCTTTCATGATGTTACAAATAGAATATAAATATATTAAATTGAAGATATGTAAGAAAATGCACATACTTTCCTTGATCATCTCCAGTAAATGTTCTAAGAAAAGCTGAATTCGTGAATAGATATCCTCCTCGGTCAGACAACAGCTTATCTTGATGTAAAATTGGTGGTATTGCTTCAGGCGAAAGAAACATGTTATTACCGTCAAAGCAAATTTGATCATACTCCAAAAAGGATGTTTATGGCTATCAATAGTTTTTTAGCTGAGAATTCGTAAGTTTGATTGTGGACGACCATGCGGTACTAGCGCTTGATCACCGCCGTGGCAATCCTTACTGGAAAGATGTTTCCCATGATGGATAATTTTTCTTCAGACTGTTTGATGAAGAAATGCTACCTTCATGCGAGCGTTTAGATGTTCATGCCCTTCAATATGACAATGCAACGTACATGTGGAAAATATTATGCTTCAATAACAGTTGAAATGGCTCGGTATCCCACAATTGAACTTAGGCAATTACCACCTCGATCAGTCTTTATATTAATAAATTGACCAGTGGCTATTTCATATCTATTTGATGATTGCTTAGAGTTATGAGAACCAACACATTGGGAAACACTGAGACAATTGGAATCAACTGCGTTGCTATGATATCATCAAGTTTGTACCTTATCAAACTGAAGTTCGCCAAAAAATTACGATTAGACGGAAATAGATACGTTTAACTGTAACTTTAATATTTATTTGTTACTTTAAAATCTTCAATATACACTTAATATTTCAACTACAAAGGCCATTTTAATTTTAAATGCACGCAGACTTTTAAGACAGAGGGTAGGTAGTTAATATTAGTAGAAATGGTAAAGAATTTATCCATAAAAACGCATCTTTCATGTATAGTCGACATTCTAGTACAAATATGACTCAATAAATAAAAAATATCTATTAGTGTCGTGAATAATTCAAATAAAACATTACAATCAGTTAATTGCGCGAATGAAACTGAATTAAGTGAAAGCTTAATCAATGATATATTTTAGAAGACAGCCATTTGTTTTACAATCAAATGATCTTCAGCTTCGGAATTAGCTTTCAAAAACAATATTTTCGCATCCAATATGCCTCAGATTCCTATTTGTCCTTTTATTTCGTTTCAATTTACGATCTGCAGACTGTGATTTCTCTTATATATAATGCGGCCGATATCTCTTCCTTGCCGAACGTACTGATGTAAATGATTCGGGAGTCAGCTGAATATTCAGGGATTACTGCTTTATATTGTTAGATAAACCTCATCGTTGACTGAGTAACCACTTTTCACACAGGAATTCCATGCTAAAATAGAGTTCTATAATCATCCTTGTTTACAAGGAGATCAATGTAAAATCTATCGAAGCGACATATTATTTTATATCATGCAAAGGCATTAATTTAATCTTCAATATAATTACCATCTTAGAGCATTAACAAAAAATCTGATTTTGCTCTATCGGCACATTCAGCAGACGGTACGTTTGCATTCAACGAATATTTTTAACATCTCAAAATGTCCAATAGAGACAAACGATTTCTTTTGAGAATAGAATTGCCCGTCACCAATTTCTCTTACATAGTAGGTGACAGGTTCAACAAATTTCACAGTCATATTTAACAGGGAACTTTCCTTTTAACACAAATATTTGCAGTTCTTATAAAATATCCTTCACAGCAAAGCCAACATAAGGCTTTTTATCACAGAAACACACAGAAATCTTTTGAAAAAAGTGTTGGCCTGGGATTTTATAAACCGGTTCAACATAAGAAAAAATAACACTCCATAAAAATAGAATAATGGAACAGCTGTTTGAAATATGTAGTTTCAAAAGCAACGATACCGATTTGAAAAATGTAGACTAGCGATGAGTAATTCATCAGAAAGAAACTACTTTATGTTGTGATTAAACTTGGCTGGATATACGGTATTTTCGATTAATGTTTTAATATGGCACCATTTGAATTGGCTAAACATATTGCATTAACGATTCGCCAGGCACTTAAATTCTATATATTTTCAAATAAAAACAATGGTCCGATTTCATAAAGCGGTTCTAGCCTAGAACCCTAGTTCAAAACTGAAGAAATTTGATAAATTTAGAACCACCTGCATTTCATAAAACGGTTCCAACTGACACCTGTGCTAAATTTAGAACCAGTTGAATTTCAAGAAGTTCGCACCGGTTCTAACAATTCAATTTATTTAGAACAAAAGTTAGTACAGCTGCATCAGAGCAGGTCTAAATCATAATTTTCGATGTCAGAATATTTGTTGCTTCAACGTGCATTTCGTCGTGAACGGGTATTTCGTGATCGCACTAATCCGTATGATATATTCTCCAAAGATATTATATTATTACGCTTATATAATATCTTTGATATTCTCTGTCGAAGAATTTAGATTAAGATATAGACTTTCAAAAAATACAACTCATTCGCATGCTGAAAATATACGCAGTTCGCTACAAAGTAATAGTTACTCATCGAAATCGTGCTGTTTCCCCAGAAGTTCAGTTGTTTTTCTTACGTTTCGTCGCCCCTTGACATTTTTTAAATAATTCAACAGTCGTTAAAATAAGGTGTTAATAAAAGTTATATAGTACACAACGAGGACAATGCAATTGTTTTAATACATTAAATTTATATATATACTTTCTATTATTACGTTGTCCGCGGTACACAATTGAAATGTAACAGAAATATATTTTCAAATCCGTGTGAATCAACCAATCAGACTAGACATAAAAAACAAGAAAGTAGACAATTGTCTACTATATAGCGGTGCTAACTAGAACCAATTGATTTAGAACTGGTGTATGAAATCCATATTTAGCACCGGTTTTAACGATAGAACCAGTACTTACTAGAACTGCTTTATGAAATCGGGCCAATAAGTATATTTAAACGAGCGAAATTTCTCATTGAAAAAATTGTCTGTTTTTATTTAGGTAGTTAATTTTCCGGTTATTCTGTATTACTAATTTCATGATCACGGACACCGTGACATATATTTTTAATTATAATTCCATGTGAAATAAGAAAACTTTTAAAAATATAAGTATACAAAAAACACATTTTAGAATACCTTATAAGTTGATGATCATCGGAGATCAATTTTCTCATGTGAAGTGTTACGAAAGATTTTAACTACATACATTAAAGTTTTGTCTCATATTACTTAAAAAGATTTAAATGCCTGTAACTTTTGAAAACTTAAAATTAGCGAAATAATGCATGGCTTTGTTAAGTCTTAATAATATTAATTTCTCTTTAGTAGTAAATAATCGCAGATCTTAAGTATATATTATAGATCTTATTGATATTTCGAATAAGTATATCATACATTTAAAACGTTATGACATAAACGAATTCCGTTAATAAATACACATTTAACTTGAAATAAAACTGACAAGCAAAACCAGTTTCGCAGCTACAAGAACCATTATTTACACCCCTATAATTGTAGATAATAGTGTCAAACTTTCCGAAATGGACGGCTTTTGGTGTTTGGAGGGTTGGTTTGGCATTTAAAAAAATTTCCCATGTTTAAAGAACGGAATTTTTTCTACAAAGCTCAATTTTCTAAATTTTAATATAAGTATTTATAACCTTTTTAAAAGTTATGTTGCATATGATTTTAAACAGGTATATCTATTTCTTTAAATCAAAGTTAAACACACATATGATCATGTCATTACGTTTCCAGATACTTTTGAATATTGGTACATACATTGGCCAATTTATACTCATTTTGTTACAAACATTGGCCTGGTACTAATATTCAAAAACATGGAAGCGTAATGAAATGATAGTGTTTAATTTTAAGATAATAGATATACTATGCTTAAAATAATATGCAACATAACTTTTTAAAAAGGTTATAAATACTTGTATTATATTGAAAATAAGAATTTCTTAGAAAACTTAGCTTATTTAATATTATATGGAAATTTTAAAATGACAATGTGGTCCAAATCAACCCTCTCAACACCGACAGACGTCCATTTCTGAAGGTTTTAAACCATTTACAATTATTAAGAGGGGTCAATGTTGTTAATTCATTTTTGTAGCTAGAGGGTGCTGGCGCACATACTATAATAATATAACTTAGTGATACGCACTCTAACATTAGGTGGTTATCATATCCAAAGAAAATTAGGTATATAGTAGAACCCCGGTTTTATGCCCCCCGATTATCCGCCAACCCAGCTTAATCGCCACATTTTCTTATATGCCTTGTACTATATACAAACACCAACCCCGATTAACCGCCACTTTTCACTGGAACTAAGGCTGGCATAAAACCGGGGTTTGGCTGTAATATAATGTTTGGGAACTAATACTGATTAACAAAATTTGTTTTAAAATGATTTAAGCACACGTATTCAATAGTATACTTTTAATTGAAACCCATTTAACATTAGGTAGTTAGAGAATAATGTATAAAGTTATAGAGTTATAGAGTTATGTATAAAGAAAAATAGGTATATAATTTTTGGCAACTAACACTGATTAATAAAATTTGTTTTAAATTAAATCCTATTTTGTAATAGGTTGTTACAATATTTTAGAAGTGAAAAGATGATATTCCAATTATATCTGAATTTATGGCCAAATAATAGCGTCATAGATAATTATGTTATAAGTCAGAAAGAAGAAAGGACAAACGATGGGAAATGAGGAAGGAATTAATTGGAAAGATGCAAAAAACGTCACAATAGTAAGTGTCAATAATGATCCCTCTTTTGACCACCAGTATTAGAATAATAACGGTTATTTTGACGTTGACGATGTTCTGAAATTAAAGAAGGAATAACAAACTTTCATTATTTAATGTAAATATAAACTATAAAAGAGCTATAAATGATTCAAATAAATAAGTACATAGTTCGTTAGGTATATCATAGTTTAATCAATGACTGAAATATCGACTAGATAGGAGTAATTTTTGCTCCAGATTGATTCTGTAGTGTAGTAATAACCGAGTAAACGTTACACTAAAGCTCCGTATACACATTTAAGTCGGCTAGAGGAAATACTACTAGCTTTGTAAATATAATAATAACATCTTCACCTAAACGTTGACCACGTGTTGCATTTTTAAACCAATACTATTTTTTTCTGTCAAATCCATCGATAGGCTCGCCGAGCCAGCTTGACCGTGTGTACGAGGTATAACAAGAGTTGATTCCTGAGCAAAATTTACTCCGGTGTTACTCTACACTTGAAACCACTCAATGCCCATACAACAATAAGGTTGGTAATAGCTAACAAATACTTATACTTTCTATAGTAGGAGTATTTTTAGAGACCAAAATATTATGTATAAATATTATATATAACAAATAGTAATGAATGAATTATTACTTTAGCAAAAAAGGGATGCTTTAATGTGAAAATAATATAAAAACAAGCAATTAATATATATTTTACATGCATTTACATAAATTGCATTTTTTAAATAGTATACATACATATTATATCATTCTTGAAATAAAAACATATTCTGCTTAAAACCAGCTAGTTGATTCAATAAAACAAATATACCATTATTAAAGAAATATGTATTACTTATATTAAGACTTTCACCGTATTGATATGTTATTATTATCAATAAATAATATCCACAAAGTAAATGGTCCAAATTAAAAGAGAAATGTAATTGTTCATTTTAAACTCTCCTTTTAGGATGAAATTGATTATTTTTTCTTAAACAAAATCACATTATCAGGCTTATATAAAAATTATGGAAATAACCTATTTTAACACAGACAATAACTTAAATTAAAATGCATTACACAAACCCAATAAAATTAACAGAAAACATGGAGCCCTGTTATATCCTAGCTTTCCAGAATTTGGAGCATGATATTACATCAACTTTGAGGATATTTTCTAATATAGAAGTCAATATTTATTTTATAAAACTATTTATTGAAATTACTCATCAGCTTTAAAGCAGGTATATACAGGTATATATAGTAATAAGTAATCCACATGCAAAATAAAAATTCAGACATCACAGTAATAATTTAGGTTTATCGAAATATAATGGTTTAAAAATACCCCAAAACCAGTTTTAAACCTTTTTTTACTGTTTACCTGGTTTAGTTGTGTGTAGTTAGTAGCTATAGTTAGTAGCCTGTTGGCAAGTGAAAGTTATATATTATACAAATTATGAATCTTATTAAACAGTAATATGGATGTTGATGTGTGAATACATATCTATATACATATATGTAGATAACATACTGTAAATCAACTAGGTTTATTCACTATTGGTTCATTTTTTCACTAAAAATAACAATATTCTACTGCGTTAACTGAAATTTATCGCGTAATTTTTTCCATCCTTTTATACAATTTAATGTTTCTGTGACAAAATTATAAAAATATTTATGATAAAAAATGAAATAATTAGACAACCTGAATTCGAAATTTGTATAACATAAAAAATAAATAAAAACAAACTGAAGATAAATCTACAAATTATAGAGTAATCGATATTTAGAAACCCATGAAAAAAATAATAAGAAATATGTACTCATTTATATACTTACGGTTAGAAGACTGTTGCTGTTGTTGGGTGTAATTTCCACCTGAAACAAAAATAAATGATAAGGACACACAATTAAAATAAAATATTGTGACAGCGAGATATTACAATCAGCTATTATTAAAATGAAAATAACTAACTAGTTAACTCTACCTTTTTGTGGAGTTTGAATGGTAATCTTTTGGTCGGCGAGACGTTCATTGAGATCTGCGAGATTATTAACCTTCTCCGCCAGTTGGAGGGCCAGAACCTGCATCCGAGATGGCTCGGTCTTGTGCATTACCATGCACTGCGAGGGCTCATCTAGAGAGGCCTGTCAGTACACACAGCATAAACAAATAATCATCACAAACGTCTAAAAAACGACTACTTTATTTCCACTAAACACTTATTTAACTAAAAACAGTCAACAGGGTTGGTACAAGAAATCTATGAGGTGCTTGAAGGACCTAACAAATTTCAAAAGATGGCTTATTACTCATATGAAACATGGTTGAATATCAATAGACCATCAATTTTAACAAAAGATGATATATGCTTAAGAGTTGTTTATTCTGAATAACAATAGATAAAAATAAAATAAATTCAAAGGAACTGTACACAAAGCATGTTTATAGACTATAAAGTTCATTTTGAATACATGAGTAATTAAACCAATACATTAACTTGGTCTTGCAGTGTTCCATTTAACACCTGCCTCCGTCTTGTATGGCGTCCAGTCGGGCCACTATATAATATCTGAAACTGATGGCCCTTTCTGGCATCCATGACATATACAGATCACAATCCTCAATTAATACAATTTGAGACAAATTAATTGCAGCAGTGCATCATATAACATATTAAAATGAATATATTTCTATATTGTATTAGTTAAAAAAGATACTCAATAAGAGTTTTGGTCGGTTAATGAGTTATTATTTTACAGAATCAATAATAGAAACAGTCATTGATATATTTTCATGTATACTTTGCATTCAGTCATTTCTCAATGAATAGCTGTATGTAGGTACATAATTTCCATGACATAATATATAGATTGCACGTGCGCTGTTGTTTCCATCAAATGATAAAAATCATAGATAATTGTTGCATCATGTAATTTTGCATAATTGTATTATAATTATACATATTAATTATCATATCACTACTGAATATGCATTATAGTTCCTTCAAATTTAAGTTCGAGCCCTGCTTTGATTTAAGATTTTGTCTTTCCCTGTTCTGCTTGACGCAGATTCAATGTCTCACTTAAGGTTTTCATTTGCACGTCATAGACTTCTTGGGGTTCTTATCTAAAGCCTTATCACACAGCTCATCTATCTGTTTCTGAAGGTCCTTAACTTTGAAATCTTTGCTATTTGGTTTTCAGTTCAGAAACATAACTTGAGACATCTTCTTCTAGTGTGTCTGGTATTTCTTCTTCTTTTCTTTCAGATACTCAGTGTATATTTTATGCAGATGGTGCAGCCACCAGTAATATCAACTAACTAATTTCCTAAATTTTATTTTTATGGACTGAGTCAATTTAAGTACGAACACGGAGTCAATAACATTGAAATTTTGACTAGATTATTGAAATACATGCCTATTCTCCATCAAAATTCATCTATGATTTCTAACACAATTCTAGATAGTATCGGAATATAAAAAAAAACATATACTTTAACCTGACCTATATAGTTTGGTTACTCTGTCGAATAAAAAATGCCATACATATAAAAATGGGCTAAACATACTGGAATGCACGATATAATGTTTAGTGTGTTCCATTAATAATTGTGAAGGCTGATAACTACTATAATCAAGTAAAAGCAGGTAAAGAGAGAATAAACGAACTTACCATAAGATCAGCGTTAAGGATCATCTTGCTGACAACAGAGTGTACGACAGCTTTCTCCAATTCGAAATGTTCCCCTAGTCTATCCAATCCAATAGACTCGTAGACGCTACTGTAGGTGAAGAGGTAGATGCGGAGAGCTTCCTCCTTGATCTTCTGTACTAGCATTGTTTTCACCTTGTCCGATTGGAAGAAGAGGTCCCATACCTGTACAGTGGAAATACAAGAACGAAAATACCAATACCAAACACTATTACTAATTTATTGACTGGACTTTGGTTAATTGATATTGTTAATAATAATTTTATTAACAAATAAAACAAAAAATATAAAGGGAAGGGTTAAATAATTTAGATATCACACAAATTTACAAATAGATCCTCGGTAAATTTAAAGCTCTCCGTTGTTCCATAGTGAAAAAACCACTCCCATAAACTGAGTGTTTATAAATGAATACCGAAACTCGATTCTAGCTAGAAACTAATTCATTAACCCTGAAAATAACAGTGGGTCGTTTTCGACTAAGTAGCACAATTCAATGTTTCATTTATTTGTACAAGTTTATTTTAAACACGAGGCTCTAATTACTCACCAAAAATATTTTAGAAATATCGAGAATTTGTTTAATACATGAAGTTTATTATAAGGTTCCACTGGGTCGAATTTAAAACAAAAAAGAGAAAACATATCCATATCGATCAAAATAAAGTCACAATACATTTATCACTACAAAATATAACACAACATTGTTACACATAACTAGAATTACCATTTGAGTAAAAATAATTGGAGCAGAGGATGTAAATTGTCTATTACTTAGGTCATTAAGGTTGATTAATTATAGATTTAAATAGCAGTAACTAATTAGAAATTTAAAACAGTATACTATAGTAAAATATTAGAAGGCAAGTAAAACTCAAGAACATCTTTTCGATTCTTCTCATTGACAGTGAATTAGACGATAATAAATCAAATTTCGAGCATCATGAGAATACAATTTTCATTAAGGCAATGCCCTATCATCAGAAGACAGAAAATGAAAGTAAAAGAGGTATAGACATTAATGAGTCGGAAAACATTTATTGTAACACTGAAAATCATCGATGAGATATACTTCTCAAGCATGGTATATTTCACATTCAAACAAATATCTTCTAACATTTCTCGTAAATCTGAGAACCACTCGAAATTGTTGTAGATTTCATTGACAAAAATTTGAATAGGGAAAGGCCTATAAAAAAGTTTAGCTGTAATGTCAGTGGGGTGTTAAATATCTCTAATCTATATCAATGAGATGAGGGTGCCACCATTTCCCTCAAGGCCAGCTTTAACACCTCATATAAAGAACCAATAATTATTATTATGGAGAATAAATCGAACCATTTCAAACCTTAAAATAAAAAAGCTAATCAAAGTATAATACAAATACTAACTGTTAATGTGTGTCAGACAAAATATGGAAGCTAAATGGACTACAATAATTTTGGATTCTTCTTTCCAAAAGAAACTAACCAAAAGTCAATACTTTTTTATTGTAACTGAAGATTGCTTCATTAAGATATAGAGAAAAATTACTTTTTGAACCAAGAAATAATTTTTTTAGGTTTCTGTAACCAGTCCACGAATCTTTTTGTAGGAAGTGCATGTAGATGAATAGATATGGAATCGAGTACTTTTATATCAATAGATAAACCTTTGCCAAATAAATCATTTCTGGAACGTATGCAAAAGAATGTCTAGTGAAGAAAGATAACACAATCGACTCAACATAATCTAATGCAGCCAGACCTTGAGTGATGTCTTCATTCTACAGTGACAGAGAACTCGCTAATAGATATTAAACTTTCTTAAATAAATCGTAGGTATTAAATCAAATTTTCAATAATACACCCTGTGACTACCAAATAAGCACCAAAATTCTAGAAATACCTTATGCCTTACTTGCACAAAGGAATATTCCAGCCTCGAAATATTAGGAAAACTTTCATGCTTGATTAAACGGTCAATAATTTGGAATTGTAACCTTAACTTATTGATTTGTCGTGTCGTAGGCCAATTGAATACCGTACTATGTATGTATTAAATGATTTATTGATGTAAAATTTCAAAAATATTACAAAATTACGAACCTTGCCATTCATTTTCTCATTGATGATGAAATTGACTGTGGACTTCCAATCTCCAGTTCGCATTGTCTTTGAAGCAGCTACAATGTGCTCCCGCATGGTTTCTGGTGGCCCTACAAGTGTCTGGCGTTCGCTGATCTTGAGAACGTGGTGGAAATTCTTGCTGATCATGCGCCGACGAAGATCCATTTCGTGGGCTACAGGAGAGTAGTAAAAACGATACAAAATATAAGCCACACCGAAAAAACCGTCGCTATAACAACAATCATACTAACACTTATTTTTTCAAATAATGCATTTAAAAATTTAATTAAAGCTTTCTTCCTTTTATTGATATATTTTTGTCATCTGATTATTGATCTGGTATTATAGAAGTTTTCTGTTGCTCATAATTAATTTAATATACATGTTTAAATTTATCAGTTGAACCCTTTAGTAAACATTATTGGCGTAAACATGTATTGGTAATACATTCCTTATTATATAGAATTGAGACTGCTAACAAAAAAATGAAGAGTACTTATATTACAATGGCTGCCTACCAGCAATGAAGGAGATCTCATTGAGCAGCGCACTGACTAAATAAACACACTCCAGAAGTTCCAGGTTGATGTGCATATGGTAGGGCACTTGACGTCTCTTTTCGAGCTTCTCCTGGTCTGGGGGACGTTCCACTCGAGCGGGAATCAGACCCTGAGCGAGCAGTTCCTTGGCTCGACCCGAGCTTTGCATATCGACAAGGGCGAGATGGGCGTCGCGGATGAAGCCCTGTCGGAAAGCGCACAGACCCAACTGCACCATCGATCGGTTATAAAGAATCTACAGGGAGAAAGCAGATGTCGTAAAAGTAATCACAATAACTGATTAGTAAAGGAATCCTACTGTTTTCCTTCATTACTATAAAAAGAAAAGGCAAAAATTAAATGTGTTCTCGTTGAACGGTAATACATAGCGAAAATCAATCCCCACTAAAAACAGACTAACACCCAAGAAGAATTCACAGGGTCAAATGTATCTAGTAATATTATGATGACACAAATATATTATAAACGTGTCCCAAAAGACAAAACAGACAACATATTTACATACATACAAATATATATACCGTACATTCAGTTACTAATCTTATATAATATATCTAAATCTTAGAAACATACCTTTAAATTAATATTGAAAATAGGTTTTACAACTAAAAAGAGATACACCAGACTAGATATACCTCAATTTGAAACCTGTACGACAAAACTAAAATTAAATTAATGAAAATATATTGGTACATTCAGTACATTCTTGACGTATAAATGGTCAATTTTAAAGCTTAAATCTAATTCGCATGTAATATTTTCCGGTGAAGGACCGGCTCAATAATATTGGCTTGCAGTCCGCCGACATTGACAATGAAGTGCGTCGCTGTGGAGATCTTATATTAAATGACGGATGCAGCGGGTCAGTCATACATGTTAGAACTAAAACTAAGCTTATGAAGCTAACAATCAAAAATACTCTTTGGAATATTATAATAGGATTTAAAACCTATGATTTATTTATTTTTATCAAAGTAATAGTTAAGGAAATAACGCTAAATCTTAAGAATACTATAGTCATATTGCAATTACAGTGCTCAGTTATTATTTCCAGAAAAACGAAACATTAAACAGCAGCTAAGAGTTATAATTCTATAAAGGATTTTATTAATTGAAAAAATTACAAAGATGACCATTTGAACATTTGTTAGCCTGTGATATTTTTTTAATAATTCGATTTCATTGACGTTATAACAAACAAGTAATTAACTTGATCAAATTTAACTGTTTAATCTATCATACATTTACCGTTTATGTTGACATACAAATTCAAGAGTTTGTTAGCACTTATGTTACAATAATAAATCGAAATAAAAGTTCACTATAAATATAAGATGGATTTTATCAAAATATATTATACATATTTTAAAATACTAATTCAAAATTATATTTATAAAGATTGGTTTAATATAAACATATAAAATAAAACCAAATGTGTTCTCGGCAAAAAAATTCAAATATATTATATTGATGAACTTAAAAAATTCATGTAAAAACCCGACAATAAACAAAAATGGTATTCTAGTAATTTGATATAAAATATTTAAATCCTAACTGTTAATGTTTGTTTTATCTAAAATCTGTTAAATTGTGTTCTTTTAAAGTATATAATTTAATATCAACATACCGACAGGCTTAAATAAACTATAGAATAGTTTTCGATAACTACATAAAAATCACAGTATTGAATAATAATTCTAGGCTGCTTTAACGCATTATAATATTATTAAAAATGTTTAGATTCATTACTATTAACCTAAAATAAGCGGAGAAATTTGACATCTTATGGCTTTACCAATATTTTTCATATCCGGGAAGCCCACACAGTTTCAGCCGAAATTGACAGCACTGTCGCAAACACGTACGGTTACGCCCAACAATCTTGGCGAATTATCTCTCACGCTACTGCACTGGGTGGAAAGAGCTTCCAAGAACAATTCTTGCTACGGTAAGTATTGATGACTGCAAGGACAAACTTGTCACACACTATCGCAGTATTTTGAAGTGTTTTCTTGCACATCCAGAACTCCTGAATCTAGAATACGGCAGAGTTCGACTCTGGGCCAATAAAGCTAAATGAAGTTAGATTCTCGGCTCTACAAGTTTTCCTGAAAGTCATTAGAGCCCACTCTCCAATCTATGGCGGCATACCACCGTCTGATGTGTACCGTTACAAAAATATCCAACCAAAATTTGTCAAACCGTATCTTACCACACATGGTCACCCTTTCAATGTGGTTTCCTCCCTGGTCGCTCCATTACGGAACAATGTGTCGCATTATCATCGACGACTGTCAGGCTTAACAACGTCAACGACTAGCGAAGTTTGTCAATTTTCGCAAAGCCGTAGTGTCAGTCGCGACTCCACCTCACGCTGTGTCCACCAATACGGTGTTCCCGATATCCTTGTCGATTCGGTGATGGTGCTCTACATAGGCACATCGGCGCGAATTCGTACAAAAGACAAGCTAACAAATAACTTGCAAACACTTGCACTCTTTTTGCTCGGAGCAAATCTACGTGATTCCAAGATGGAAATCAGTTTACCATCTCCAGCATCAGAAGCTCGCGTCACCCGGAAGTTTGCCTTCTGTATTTAGCATTAATCGCAGAAGATCTCGTCATCTTCAGCCGCGCAGGCGTTTCTAATTCTGCTTCAAAAGTTGTCGTTTAAATCAGCGCCCCCAAAACTAACGTTCCTTTAAATTTCAAAAAAATCTCCATTGAAACCGTCAGATAATTTAGTAATTGAAGCAGTATGTAGATGATTTTAGTGTTCCTCGGTTTGATCTTCAAATGACGAATTGTATCATCGCAAAACACTCGTATGGGCTGTCGCACGAAAGTTAACTTCTCTAAATTAAAATTATTCAACGCAGTAGTTATTCCGGTTTTAACCAACGATCTGGAAGTTCTTCTACTAACTATGACCGCACGCCTCGACACGTAAGGGTCAATTTTGCTCATGGTTGGTACTACCCTAGTAACACTATTTCAAATGCAGTACTACGTGATCTTGGCAATCTTGACATTAGCTTTCGCACTGAAGAAAGACGACGCTCCATCTTCGCAATCTCCGCGCTACAACAGAACTTAGACGACGTGGCATGAGCCACCCCCTAAATTTTGAGACAAAGCTTTAGCACATATTTTAACTATTCTTCATCTATGTTTGTTGCTTAAACTTTCCATCCTTTCGTGTCCTATTTAGTCAGCCCATTCATCCATGTACAACTGTCTAACTTAACTCATATATAATATTGTTATTTAACATGTATCACTTTACCATATAATCAGAGAATGATTTCTAATTAAATTTTGACAATTTCTAGATGAAAATGAAGAATTCATCTAAATGATGTATTTTCCAATAAAATGGGCATTGACACGCACCTGAGTGGGAATATCTGCCTGCTCAATACTGGCTTGCAGATTCGACATGAGCATGATATCTCGGGCTTTGAACCAGTAGTCGTGGAGTGCTAGATAGTAGATATGACAAAGGATGGCACGGGTTCGGATTCGATTAGTTGAGTCATTGTGGTAAATGTAGTGACAGTACTTTTCCATGCGGGCAAAGCTCGGCGCCAATTCCGTGTTTCCCTCTGTCTCCACCTTTCGTGCCCATTCATAGTCGAACTAGATGAATCAGGAAATCACAAAAATATTAACTGATATAAAATACATTCCTATTTAAATCGTGATAAAAATTAATATTTTTGAAATTAGCTCCGATTGACTTTATCCAGACACTTCTATACAAACGTACTTTATTGGATAATAAAAATTAGACGCTTGTAACGTGATGAAAATAATATCATATTGTTATTTAAAATAAAATAATTACCCAAAAGATGTTTTCCATATTATACATTGTAATTTTTTCAACAACAAAAATTGGTCAAACGTATAGAATTTAATAAAATTTTAGCGCTCGAAATAATTAAGATAACCAAGCTAAATTTAAATAGAAAGACAGGAATAAAGAAATATATTGAGTGAAATTAAAATTAATTAACGGAAAGTTATCAACAAAAAAGCAAGTTTAAGTCACTGTGAAAAACTTTATTGGTTAATAGCTTAAAATATTCTACAACTATTTGAAAAATAAATATTGTTTGAATTTAATAAAATAGGAAATCGCAAATTTTATTGCCATGCAATTGATTTTGAAACAGTATTTTAGAACAAGCAATAACAGAAAAGTACCAATTAGTAATATTATAATTTGAAATGATTTTGCGAAATAACTAGTAAAACATTGATCATGTTTTATAGGACAAGTATTATAACACAATAAAAAATATTTAAAAAAGTGATTCTTTCATTACATTTACAAAGTATTCATATAAAATTTCTACCTTGTAATATAAATGTTCGACCTTGCGAATGTAGGCTCGGCACATGTCCTCTTGTCCACTCTGTTTTTTATCCAGATAGGTACACAGACGATCAATCAACTCACACACCTGTACCTCATCCTGGAGGCTGGAACGGCATTTGGAATGGGAGATAAAAATATTAAAGATTAGTGATCAATGTGAAACCAAACTGTAGTTGGGAAAAGAATAAGAAATTTTGAAAAAATCTACAAGGTACGACATACAAAAATTCAGATAATAACACAGTAAAATTAGTTAAGCTTAAATAGAAGTTTAATACAAATCACCGTTCAATGTATTCTACGCTGTGGGGATCAACATTCTGAAGGATCTTCGTGTATTCATCATCCATACGTTCGACAATAGTAACTATACAACCTTGAATGCGGTAAGGGCTTGTCTGAAATAAAAAGTAGTAATAAATCGTTGTCTAAAGAATGTAGTAATCGCATTAAAATACCAAGAGGTAATAAAAAGAAAATAATAAGATTAATATTAATGTTTAATTAATCATTATAACTAGGATTGAACAACACAAATCAAAATGTAAAAACCTTTGACTTACGTCAAGAATTTCGTTTTCCTCTGTAATCATCTCATTAATAGTCAGTTCATCAAGATTATCCTCCAATAAGGACATCAACTTCTTTATGTAAAGAATGTTCCTAGAAAAAATTAAATTTTTTTAAATATAATAATAAAAACCTTTTGCAATATATAATTAGTATCTACACATGAAGAACATTAAAACTCGTTACATAAATTTGGACTAATAGAACAAGGAGATAAATCGAAATTTTTAATTGTTTTGATTAATACATTGTCGCAAAAATATGAAGGGAAAATTAATAAACACGGATAACTTATATATACACATATATAAATGAACAATAGCACGATTCAACAAATAATAATTGTGTAACGAAATATTATATTCTGCTGAGTCAGTTTAAGCAGTCAAATGGTCTAAGATAACTCACTTATTCCAGACCTCGAGATGCATGCTGGTGGCCTGGTTCATGTTGTGATCGAAGACAGCCGATATCAGGTAGATAAGCACTTTTGTGTGGAATCCAAGACCAAACTCGTTCTCCACTGAAAACGTGGTCATAGAAATGGGTCATTTTCTTGTTCAGTTTGCAGTATCTAACTTAGTAGTAACTTCGAAAAGAATGTATTTTCTAAAAAATATAAATCTCCATAGAGATTATGTCAATTACGTGAAATACTTATCAAAAGTCAAAACTAGTTAATATTAGCAATTAATCATTAGTTTGAAACTTTTATATTTGACTTAATAAAATTAAATATATAACAAGGAAAATCATTACACAAGAAGTTTAAACTATTACGACTAAAACAATGGAATATAATATGCATACGTAGAATATACAAGTATACGAAATACTTCCTAGAGGAATTTAATTAGAACAATTATCCATAACTTATAAGCATTATCCTTTTGAATAATTCTGCTCTGAAGTCGACTGCCAACTTTAAATTAGATTATTCGAAGCTATTAAAAGCCATTACATACTTATTCCCTCCGAGTATTCACATAATATGTCGTACATAGACAGAAGGTAGATAACAAAACTATACAATAATCCTTTTTGGAAAGTCTGATGAAGTCCTACACGAAAAGTAACAATTATTAATTTTATGAACAGATAAGTAGTTTTAAAAAATAAAGTACAAAATAAAGAATTTTGAATAAAAAACGATATTAACATAGCACTGTGAAAGTAGAAAGAAATTTATTATGTACACTTAGCATAGACAAATCCCATTTAAGACGAGAACTCTGACGTTCTGTACTCACAGATCTTGCTCTCCACTTCTGCAAGTTGGGCCTCTTGCTCATAGCGGTCAGTGCCCCTTTTGCCCCGGAGTGACATGATCTCGTTCAACTTTTTAGAAATGAGGTCTGTGGTGATTTCCTGATTTTTGTCGAAGACTCGGGCTTTTTCTCGGCCACCCTCCACTGCCACCCAGACACCACCGTCATCCCCCGTCTCGTCCTTCTTTCGCCCGGTGGTCGTTCTACTCGGTTTTGCTGGGCGGTCACGCTTTTTATCCTGTAATCATGACAAAATAAAGTATTATGTTAGCTCGTAAGATTAACTACAAATAGACGACCTTTTCCGTGTATAAAGAATTTGGAGACAATGGTTGTATAAAAATAAAAGGGGTACCTGAAAGAGTGGTAGTATACAAAATATACATACAGAATAAAAGTAGAAACGCATGTATAATTACTCTACGCTTAACGGTAGAATTTTATATGGACGTGAAACTATTATATGAACAAAATTAGAAGATAGTAAATTGGTTATTTAATTCATCAATATTGGTATAACATAGAATAATATCGATATTGATTGCTTAACAAGAATAAAGTAAAACATCTTAGATTGCAGTGTTGATTATATTATTATTCAATATCTATGCATGAATATGTGAAATTTAAATACCAAAGAATGTATTTTCTATAAAATATGGCACAATTATATGGTAATGCCGTAGGGTAATAACTTTGAATAAAAGAAAATTAAAAATGCTATATAAAAGAGGATGAAAACAAGTAAAAAATATGTAGTTTAGAAATAATATTGTAACTAAAATGTTAAAGTCTACAACGAAATTAGTTACAAAATATTTACAACTTATTGTATGTTCAATAAGAAGAATAGCCTCTAGAAATCATTATCAAGAATGGAAATAGAATAAACTATGGAAGTAGAGATATTCAAGATGGTAAGCATAATGATGCGAACTAGCGGGAAATTTTTACCAACTATTATTTGACAAAGATAATTTTAAAATATATTTTTAAATCATTTAAATGATGATTAAACTGGAATCATTGTGTCAAATCGACAAATTGAGTTTTTTGTAATTTCAAATGTATAAAAATGAAAAATCAATAAGACGTATGCGTTAAAAGAGAGCTTAATAACTATATTTGGTACCACCAGCATTATTTGAAAACAATTTAGATCCCTAACACTTTCGAAATTTCATGACCATTTATATTTTGAAACCTCTTAATAATTATTCGGTTTATAATTTATAATGAAATGTTGAAATGAAGTTTATAGAGTTTAAAGATCTGAATTCGTAATATACAGTACAATAAACATGTATGTACTTAACGTTGTATAACGTAACAATAAACCTGAGCTCATCATATTAATACTACAAGAAAAGAGTAATGTAACGCGGACATATTAATTTGAAATAACTTAAAAGTTGAAAATGATCGTTCTACATAATAATATTAATGATATAAATATTAAATCATAAATAACATGACGAGCTCATGTTAAAGGCTTATAATAAGTACTATTTCTGCTTACCTTATCCTTCGATTTATCTCCGGTTTTCAAGAAACGAGCGGCAGGGTCTAACCTGTAAGCCTCATCATCCTCAGAAGACGATGAATCATCATCACTTGAGCTACCCCACATCTCATCAGAGTCAGTCTCTTCATCCTATGTAATTAGAAAATGAGCGAGGAAAATAATTTACCATTAATAGTAATAGTATGTACTTCTACATAATATATAACATTTTTTAAATACACACTTTTAATGAATGCACAAATAAAATTTTCAATAGATGACTGTTATACAATTTTATAGGGTAAAACGAGCCCAACGTCTAGGTAGGATTTTGATTGTTTCGGTGGTGCTTAGAAACAAAATTATATAAGAATTACATTATAATTTGACTTACGTCGGTGAGCTGTTTTTACATCAATAACTTAATTACAAATTGAAATGAAACTTTCTTTTATATTTCTTTATGTTAAAAAAGCCAGTATTATAACCATATGTGCACATATAAATAAAATTAGCAATTGGGATACAAATCAAACAATCAATTAAATAAAGACAATTTACCGCTTCGGCAGCTGCTTTTCCAGGTTTGCTTGTTTCAACCCCGACTTCTCCATCGCTTTCCGGGGCAGCAGGCTTTGCTTCGGTCTTCTCTGGATATAAGAAATGAAACTGATAAAATCTGAGACTTCCAATATTTCATAAAGAACTAATTATTATAAACACCAATTGACATGTTAATATGCACAGATATGTAGTTGATTAGGCCAGTTTACAATCTCGTTCTAGTTCAGTTGGTTTAAAAACGCTTGACGATAGCTCGATCTCGTGACGATGAAGCAAATGACTCATCATAGCAACCATCGATGCTGTAAAACCAATTTTAACTGGAAGTTGACTTAGTTATTATTTCAATAAGAAATAATTTTCCTGTCACGGAAAATTGTTATTTTCTTTAGTATTAATAGTCAATTTAATCATATTGAAATATGTATCTTTTTAATATATAAATAATTATAGTAGTTTTAAATTTAATATTTAAGTGGCATATTAGATTGCATGTAAAGTAATTTATTTATAAAATTGACTCTTATGATGTACACATAATTATAAAAATCAATTTAAACCTGTTATAAATTGATATTTATTTTTTTACAAATAATAAGTATTTTACTAATTAACTAACTAGTTTTAGCTCAGAAATAGGAGCTAGCAAAACAATTTAATAGACATATGAATAAAAAAAATGAACACACAGAATAATTGTAGCTATGCCATTGTTAATACATATTTGTATTTATTTTCTGAAACTAATATATTTATTAATCTACTGAAACGTATGGTCATTTATGCAACTAATAAACAGGTGTATTAAATCGCTAATATGTTTTTTGTAAATATGATGCGAGTGACTTATGCTTTTAAATGCACTACATGTAATAAAACTTACATTATACGTATACTACATTACACAGTTCTGGCGTAATGAATAGAACATTGCTTGTATAAAATTGCATATTTATCCACTGAGACAGAGATTCAATGCTTACTATGCTATGGAGAAGTTCATGTTACACTGCTGACTTCTCTTGTCAGCCCGAAAAATATTTATTAAAATGATATCCGGAAAAATATATATATAATTTTTTTTCGAACTGATCATGTAAAATATCCCTTTTTATTGTTAATAGTTTTTTTATCAAAACTTATTTTTGACTAGAATTTAACTTTTCCAAGAAAATACACTGCATTTAAACCATTTAAATAATTTAATAAAGTATTATTTAAAAAATGTACAATAGCATAAAATTACATTTATTAAAATAGTTTACAATTAAAAATAACATGATACTGTTTAAATATAAAAAATCTTTTTCGTAACAATTATGTAATTTTTACAATTATTATTTGAGCGTTGTATGATCTGAAATAATGATTAGATTGATTGCATATGATTTCTATTATTATAGGAAATTTTGTGCGTAACAAAAACCAGTTATTGATTTTTTAAAGCAAATTTCAATCCGTAATAATAAAGCATACAAATTCAACTAAGATAGATTTTATAGCTTACCAGCAATGTCTCTATCAATTTCTTTCAACCAGAAAACGAGAAATACACATTTGAACACATATTTTTGAGGCTTTGTTGATATTAATTTAACAATAATCTATTTAAATCACTTCCAATAACCTGAACGTTCTTTTGTGTCATAAAGATATGTCGAATTAATTATAATTTGAACATCACAAGCAGCTCTTCTATAATAATCGATAACTCATCAGATAATAAAAAATAGTTGCAATGAGGATAAACTAGGAAGAATAAGTTAACAATTAAAACATGTAGTTTACTATAGCTGAATCCATTTATAAATAAAACATAATTGACGTTTCTAAACCTAAACGTTTCCATTACTTAATGAAGTCATTAGAAAATTAAATTCACGCTTAAGTCGATTACAAAAAGTAGATCATATGTCATAATTTAATTTGGAGAAACTATTAAATTAGTAGCTCTGTATTTTTCAACTGAACTGAAATGAGATTTGAATTGGCCTGTTATTTCGTTAATTAAGCAGAATATAACATTAGAATCGATAAATAAGCACTACCCACATACATAAAAAGAAATGATAACAAAACGAGTAACTTACCTGGTTCTTCGACATCAGAGACTTCCTCGTATTTATCCGGATTCTACAAATGAAAAAGATAAGTAAAGTAGACAATGGTGTCAGTATTGACTTATTGCATAAAAAAGGTAGATAGATTCCTATATGTAGTATACCTATTTATAATATGGTATAATTAACAATTATAATCCTTTTAAAAATATCAAAATTCATAACATACTTTTTATAAACATATAAATCATAAACAACCAAAAGAATATATTTGTAATTAACTATGTGTCTTAATAATTTGTAATTATTATTTATAGGTTTTAATAATAGTATTTTATTATTAGATTTATACTTATCTAGGCTTAACTTTGTATTTCCTATGTACAGTTTTCTACTGACATTTTATATACTGTTAATATTCCTATATTATTAACTAATAAAACATACTAATCAAATCACAGCCACCTAAGAAGATATCAATAACGAAGCAGTTGCATACCTCCTTAAAGTCAGCAATTTTATCTTCATAGTCTCGGTTGTATTTTTTTACTCGCTGACGTAAGACTCCTAGACTTCGCGAGGCCTGTTTGTTTAGCGTACGCTTGAACTCCCATACTTCATTTACGAATTCCTCCAACTCGGCGATAGCCTTGATATAAAATTTAGGAATACCCTCAGCCTCCACAACTTTTTTCCACTTGTCTAGGGCTCGAATAAGTTCCTCAAAGTCTACAAAAAAAACCAAAACAAATAAATTATAACTCAATAAACAACATTAACCGATTCCTTTCAATATTCCCTTTTTTATAATAAAAATAATTTTGAAATAATATGCTTACTTTGCACAATCCAATAACTAAAAACGGATTTAAGTACCTGCAAGAACATTTGTGGTATCTTTGATTTTCTTGTGATTCTTCATGTTTTTCACTATAGTCGTCATTTCTTCAAATCTATACAAAATCGGATAGAAACGATACTGCGTTATGTAAATCTATTGTAATAATTATCCTTAACCTCCATCAAATTAAGTAGTATAATTTTTAGATAAAAGAAATACAAGCCAAGATAAGACAGACCTCTTGTCCTTGACACTCCTTACAACGCGTTTTTCTTCCTCCTCACTGTCACTCGAGACCTGGATGTGCCTAATGAAAATAAAGTCATTTTTATTGTTATATATCGTTATATCAATACCATTTTTAAATAGAAATTTAATTTGCAAATTATACGAATAAGTAACACCTTTTGATTTCATTCAATTGTTGACCATCGTCATCACTGGACTCATCTTCACTTGAAGATATTTGCGTGTAAAATCGCGACATTGCAAATCAATAATCTGGAAGGAAATAACATTCAATTAAAAAAGGGAATATTGATTATCACAAAAGTTTGTTAGTGTATACATATATTTGCTATTTATACGAAGGGGCTTCAATAAGTTCTCGGACTCAATATTAAAGCAACCCCCTAGACCTATAATCAATATATTTTCATAAACAATAGAAACATTTAAGATATTGGTGAACATTTTAAGTCAATATCTCCACGAATACTTTTATAATCCAACTTTTAAAAATCTTAAATCTTTAACTTTTTAAAAAGTTAAAATGGTGCTAGAAACACGACAAAGAAGGAAAATTTAACACCAAAATTTCAAAAATTATAATTTTTATCTAAAGTGGATAATTTATAAAAAGTAAAATTTCAATATGAACTTTATAACTTCACAAAGTATTGTCCTTAACAGTCACCGCATTTTTACATCTGAT
>JAYRBW010056102.1:0-10955 GCA_036023295.1 Invenusta paracnida | reverse complement strand
ACATAACAAATTAACAGTTAGTAAACAACAGATGACAGTGCAAATGCAGGCTAGCCAATCAAATTATTCTAAAAAGCTTGCTTGTCCGTCTCTAAGTCCAATAGATTTTCAAACCTCTTTTGTGTTCTCTGCCCAATGGTTTGATAACTGTCAGGTGAACTTCACCCAATGGTATACTTTTACGTTTTTCTGTGCATTTCACTTGAAACTATTTTTAGAAATGCATTTAATTCTATGATAAAAGAATATCTCAAACCTTGAGATGCCCATCGGGTAGACACTTTCAAAATATCTCTAACATTGAGATGCCCATTGGGAAAAGTCTAAAATAGTTTTCATCAAAGTTTAAGTTAACACATAATATCAGCATTTTAATGCAAATTATACTGAAAGTTTAAAGCAAGTTTTAGGCTGTCATAAAATGGGTGAGGAATCATTTTATATTCTGCAGATCCATAAAACTGGTGATGATCTGGGTGCAAAATCATTTTTATGTTCTGTAGATTAGCAGGACCTCTTTGTTTCTTGTTCATACTTTTGTGGACACTGCAAATGTTTGGAGGGCTTTCTCATAGCAATATTTTGTTTTGTAGTAAGCAGAACTATCAATCTGATAAGCATTGAAAACACATAGGTTGCCTTTTTTATTTAACTTTTTATAAACTCTTATTTAAATATTTATATAAATAAGGAATTTTATTTCAGCATCAGTGACAACTCTGCAGAAATTGACTGGAACTGGCAGCTCAACATTTTGTTCGTGGTATTCAAGAGTTGCATGTACCAAGTTCATCTTTATCTGCATATGTCCCTCTTCCAAATATTGCAGGACCCCTTCAATTCTTGTTTCATTTGTCCAGTCAGCAAGAGCAAAAATCAGAGTAGCATTACAGTTATGAGATTCACAACCATCATTCCAAATAATTATTTGTGGTCAAACTGTTTCTTTTCAGATGAAAGCCCCGTACACCTCATGAAAACCCTTCAGAGGCACTATGTGCGTAGAAGAGGTGGTACAGCAATACAACCCAAACATTTGCATCTTACTGTGCATTCTGGAGGTGGCAAGGTGGATGTCTGGGGTGCATTTCTGGTGATGGGCCACAAAAATTAGCTTGTCTCCATATAAATGTATGTAGGTGTCCTTGAGGAATATCTTTTGCCACAAGACCTCCCTGCCAACCATAAGACTTTCCAGCAGGATAATGCTACAAGCCATACAGCAAGAACTCAACAGTACCTGCAAGAGCTTGCCTTGGCCTCCAGTCACCAGACCTCAATCCAATTGAGAATCTGTGGGCATACCTCCAATGTGAAGTCAACTCAATGGCTTGTGGGAATCTGTTCAACAGGTTTTGCAAGACATCCCAGCCCCTTTGATATACAACTGATCTCCTCAATTCCCAGGCATGTCCAGATGGTCATTGATGCTCATGGTTGTTCTATCAAGTACAAAGATTCACTTCCCCTACCCCACTATTATGAGAATGTAAGATAACTGCCCCCTTCAGGCAACCACTCATTGATTGATTAATTTTCTTTCCTTAACTCACTTTTATGAGAATGCAATAGCTGCCCTCTTCAGGCAACCATCTATTGATTGAGTGAAATCTGAATATTCAGAATCAGCAGGCTTACTTAAATTCAGCTGGCTCCTATCAAAGCAATAACTACAACTGAGAAATCATTCTGGGTCAGATAGTGACCAAAACATGTTGAATTTTAATAAATAAGTAGGTGGGACATTTCTTTCCGGCGGGTCTGTACTATTTCTAACTAGTTATTTGCAGTTAAGTAATAACGAATTTATTTAAATCTTAATATTGTATGATTGAAGTTTTGTGTTAGATTTTAGTTTTGTATCGTTAGAAATGTTTTTTAATAGGAATAACATATAACACAAATTGTATTACATGTGTGCAGCCTTTTCCTAAGTTTAATAAGATTCCATTAGATTAATATTTATTTATCTGATATCTAGTAAACGTGATAAACAACTATTTTTAATCTGACGTTTTCGATTAACTCTTTCTTGTGAAGTTTTTTTGTCTGAAAGTTTTATAGTGATAAATGCTCGTTTTTATTTCAAATAATATCCATTTATATCTTTCTTTAAAAAAACCCATTATTTTCCTTATTTAATTAATTTAAATTGCAAGCATTATTTTAATGTTACAATTAGTTTAATGATTTTTGTTTTTTTATAATGTTTTTTTATAATATAGGGATTGTAAGAAATTATTTCGTTATTTTTAGAGGCGATTATGCAGTTTCAAATAAACAAATTTTAGTTTTTTATTTTTTTCGTTTTTATGGCCCGCTTTTTTATTGAATTCCAGGATATTATACTATAACAATTGATTTTAATATAATAGTGTAAAGGAGTTAGGTATTCGCGTATTCCAGTGCGGCAATATTGATTATAACTTTTTAGTTAACCTGTTATACCGAAAATGAATTATCACCAGTATTTCCTGTTTCTTGCTTTTGGACTACTGTCACTGTTAATCAACACTTATTTCATTCCAGAAGATATAGATTAGAGATTGGAATTAATCTCTAATATCCTGTCATTATCCCTGTAGAATGTGACACCCCTTACATGTATAAGAATGTGTCATGTCTTCTAAAAAACGTGTTTTTTTTAGTTTGCACGATTCTTGTTTACTTATTCTGCTAATCTAAGATGAGCATAATAGTTTAAGCAATTTTACGGGATTAGAATATTTCAGGATATTTATATATTACAAAAATAATTTGAAATTACTACAAAATAATTCCATTCAATGCACATCTTTTCATTTTATTATATTGAATATCGTGTATCGAAAAATGTGTACAAAACAGAAATATTATAAAGTTACCCTGGGTAGATATTGTAGGAAATATTGCTCTTTTTGTGAGAAAAAGCGTCTTGTGACATGCAATTGTGACATGCACTAATCCAAATAATAATTTAGTGATCGATAAGTATTACACAATTAAAATTATGAGGTAATAGTAGATTAAAAATAAAATTTTACATAATATTATGCAGAAATTAATTTGCTTGTGTTATAAACAAATTAATTTACGATATTGTGTGACTTTAGTGTTTGGAAAGACCTTATTCTAAATGCAAATGGGAAGTTATTGTAGTCTCATTTTATTCATCGTCTAATAAAAAAATATACTTTTTAAATATACTTTGTCTTATATTTACACTAAACGCGTGTCTCCCCGTCGTGATTTTCAGTTTGAATAGTATTCAACGGATTTTGACACGTATTCAATGTAGATAGACATTTCTTCTGATACAACATACAAAGTTACATAGTATGTTAACTGTTTTGTGTATCATTTTTAAATATGCCTAGATCGTTTTTTTATTTGATTATTACATAATACTGGTATAGAAACTATTAGATAAACAAAATATACTTTCTGCTACGAATAATTATATTTTGTGTTTTATTACACTTAAATCGTATTTGTATGTCATATATAAATGTTTTTTTCTTTCCCTTAAAGTATCATATATATTTCATTCTACCCTGCTGGAATTAGTTAAAACGTTGTTTGTTTGTTTGTTTAAGAGAACAGCGGACGTGCTCTGTAGTCTTTTAAATTGATATTTATAGTTTATTTGAAAAATGCTTCTTTTTTAATCTCTGATTGTTTATATTGCGTCATCAGCAAACCCGCATTTTTCTTTTTGTAATAATTAAACTAAAACAAACATTCATGGGGAATCAGACACGAGATATTATGAAATAGATTAGTGGGAAATGAGATATTTTTTGATTTTGCAGTTCATTTAAAAACAAATCAATGGAAAGTTTTCGCTTATTAAAATAATAACCGTATTACCGCAATACGGATCGTTTAATGCTAATCTATTCAAGGGATTTCCTAGACTTTACTAAAATTCACCTTCTTCTATATAAATCTGTGTTATATATTTTGTTTTATATTTTGTCAAAGAAATATGTAATGCATGCACAATTAATGTTAAAATTCGTAGGAAAATCGTTTTATTTTAATATAATAAATATCAGTAAAGTAGTATGAAATACTTTTATTGACATCGTTTTAAGACTACTTCCTGTAAATTTTCACGTACTTATCTAAAAAAAATACGCTTTTTCAGTTATATAAAATATACTATTAAACCCTTATTATACATATATTAAAAGAATACTTTTAAATAGCTTCTAGTAATGAAGTAGTTATAGACGTACAAAATCGTTATAATATATACAAATCACATATTATAAGAGTTTAAATACTGGTATTAATATTATTCTGTTCTGTCAAGTTTGTTTTTAGATATTTTTAAATATATCTCCGAAAGTAGAAAGTGTCATTTTTCTTGATATACTTGTTGATATACTTTGACTACTTTCTACTAAATTATGCAAATTCTAAGACCAGACTAAACTATACAAATATTGGGTATTTATAAACCTATAAAAAGCGTTAATTTATTCCGATTTATTTTCTCCTGCTTTATTCTACATGAAGTGAGTACATAATTTCGGTTTATTTATATACCAAGATTAAAATGCACGGAATAACCTCACCAAAAGCCAGATTATTATTTTTTTAATAATTGCATGCTTGTTTTCTTATGACTTATTAATTGTCTAAAGTAATTCTTATATAAATAAGAATTATGCGATTATAATAGTAGTAATAATGTATTACATATATTATATTTTTGATAAGATTATAAAAATGGAATTTAAAAGAAGTATAGGGTATGTAGATTAATCTTTATTATTTGGTCTACGGCGCTAACGATGTCAAATAAAGCATTATTTACATGCTATGTAAAGCATTCTATTTAAATCTTACAACGCGTCGTTATATTGTTTTGTAGACTTATCATTTTATTGAAAATAGATAGCGGGACTGCCATAACTCGAGGAGGAATTAATATTCCTTTTGATTCTGATATTGTTTAATTGTGATACCTTCTTACAAGCTCTTAGTGAATTACATTTACATAATTATTTTTCAAGTAGTTTAACATTATATGCTATAGCAAAATTGTTTTTGAAATAAAAAAAATCACATAATATTAATTAGTTATATATAATGAATATACTATTAAAAAAATCACTACTATCAGACAATTTATATTGTAATTTATATTGTAATTTATATTTTTTAAATCTTAAGTTCTCTTACAACCATTAATTCGTCATGTAGTTAGTATTTCCAAAAGCTCCAGTATGTGACATTGTCGTTTAGCCAGTGTCTCTCTGACCATCCATCAGGCTGGCACAAAGCGCTACATGGCCCCAGAGGTCCTAGAGGGTGCTATCCAGTTCTCTCGGAACTCTTTCATCCGCATCGACGTCTACGCGCTCAGCCTGGTCATCTACGAGCTGCTCACCAGGATCCGGCTGCCTCTCTCTGGTGGTGATGAAAATGATGTGCCTCCCTATCAGCCGCCCTATGAACGCGAGTTGGGCACCAATCCTAGTATGGAGGCTCTGCGAGAGTTTGTGGTCAATGAGAAGGGTCGACCTGAGCCCATGGATGCCTGGCTGATAGACAAGGTAGGCTGGGTAGGAATACTTATCTGGATGTCATTTCTGACTATCATATTTTGTTGACTCATCTAAACAGAGGGCCCCTAAATAAATAGTGGCCCAGATAATGTAATAAATAACCAGATGGCTATCTTCCCGTAAGCGTTACATTAAAATTGGAAACAATTAAAACGAATCCAGTATGACAGCATTGGCAATTAGACAATTTAAATTTGTCACTAGGAAAAAGCTTTTAAGTATTAATACCAAAATTGTATATAATATATAAATTAAAAATCAATAAATTGTACTATCGCTATAATAATTGGAATTTAATATTTATAAAGTAAGTAATCAGTAAAATGTATTGTTACTTAAATAATCTTTAGTCTATCGATCCTCTATAAACAGTAATGTTTAATATCAAAAATTAATACAAATTAATCGATAATGATCAATCAAGGCAAATCGATAGATAATAAAAAAATAAAAATATTGTCTATAGAAAATAAATCAATAGTTGATAATCATTTAATCACAATTAAAGACAACCTTTAAACAAATATTCCTCCTATTCCCCTTCTCTGTACTGTGCACGTACGTATGTGTATGCAGAACACGCGATCCCTCTGGTCCACGATCCAACAGGCCTGGGACCACGATGCTGAGGCCCGCGTCTCCGCGAGCTGCCTACTGGAGCGAATCCACACCCTTCTCCTCCTCTGCCCTCACAATTCTTTTCATTCCCTAGGTCCGGAGTTGCATGACGTGGAGAGAGGAGGCCCCATAGAGGATACGACAGTCATGATCTCCTCCTCTGAGTGTGACATGCTAGAGAATGCGGCTCCTCTACTGCCCCCTATCCCTCCTGCTGGTATTGGAAGACGGTTGCCTGAACGGCCGGTCGATGATACCAGAGTCTAATGTGGGCCTTAGCTCCCTCACTCTGTGGTTGATACGGTTAATAAATGTCGGACTTGTAAGAGTTAAACCGGCTGATTACGAAAGAAATGATCAATTTGCTTTTATGTAATATATCTAATCAATAATTAAATTGCAGCCTTTGCTTTGGTGTGATTCTTCGTTAATGAAACTCTTCTTCTAAACGCCGACTTTTTAATCATATTATGCTTGACATCGACTCAATTTTTTCCGAAATTTGTGAATTTCTATAAATAGAATAACCTCAACACAGAGAGAAGAGCGAAACCACTTTCTAGACATACATACACATGCCGATAATCTCTCTACTCGCTTTCAACACTCGCCATCCGTTGCCACTATGATCAGATTATAAATACATTGAAGATTCTTCCCACTTTCCTTCCTTCCGATACTGACAATCGAATCAATTATTGTATAATCAGGTCAAACAAATCAATACCGATTATTCATGTCCTTTTATTCGTTGACCGGCCCATTATTATGGGCTATTAGTTATTCATTATGTATGTGTATGCACCAAATAGAGGTAGGTACCTATACTTAATTATGTATTTTTTTCGCAAATTCAATGTTTTTATTATTTTAGATTATTTTGTAAATACTACGCTGGCGCTACTTTATTCACATATTGAATCTTAGTACAGTTTAACAACCTTTGTCAGTTTGGTGTCAATATTGATGTTATAGTTTTTTAAATCATTTTACAAATTTGGACCAAATGATGGTCTTCATTTGTTTTTGTTGATAATTGTAACACTGTGATTAAGATTTGAAAAACTAAAAACAATATAATATTAATTAAATTAAATTAAAATAGCGTTTAATAATAGTTAAATTGTTTTTTTCTTTTATTACAATCCAAATCACCTATTTATTTGTAAAAATAGATTCCGTGATTTCAACAACAATTGTACAACTATTTTAGATAACAAGAAGTTGATTGATTAATCATCTATTTTTTTATTATTTCGTTTTACAGTAACTAAACAGCTACTCCTTTTTCTCCGCTCTAGTTATCTTACCTATCCTCTTTCTTTCATTGACTTTATCTTAATTTATCATTGACATATTTATCTCGTCTGGAATACTTTTTCTAATGCGTTTCAATTACGAAATTCACTTGGTCGATTTTCAGCCTCTTTTTATTTTAAATAAGTTACAGGCTTGTCTATTTGCTATTGATTGAATGAATGACTCGAATCTTTTAATAAGATTGGAATATTCCCCTAAGAACTGCAACATTTTCGACGATTGTTATAATATTATAATATTTCAACGAAAAACACGAGTTTTTAATTGAACAATGAATTCTATACAATGAATTCTAATTAAAATCGTAAAATAAATTTAAGTAATTAATTATATTGCGTTTTTTACATTTCTTATACGGATAACCTTAGTGATTATTAATTTGTATAGATAGAATTACACAGCTTACAGTTAACTCAATTATATTAGTTTAATATTCATTGTGATATATTATACATAGTTCACTATTTAGATTTTGTAACATTTGTATAGAAAGAAAAATTAAGTTTTCGGTTATATTCATTATTATTTGTTAAGCCGTCCTTTTATGTGCAGCAAAATGTTATGCATTTATATGGATGATGGACTTTATTCACGTATTACAATGGTCTAGGCTATTTAAATACACATATTATATTATAGCTTGTCTATTAGTACATTTTTTACTATTAAATTATTGAATATTAATACACTAAAGTGTATCTTAAAATATTAAAACTTTAATAGATATCTCATGAATAACTCCTTATTTCATTGTTGAATTATGGCTTTTTCTAAAAATATGACTTATCATAAACGGTTGGACAGCAATCTATTTTCAGTCTATTTAATTATCATATTGCTTCTTCCCCTTGTATTCTGTAGGATCTTAGTTGAAAGAATTGTACATAATCATATTGTAATTATCAATCACAAATATTATGTTGATGTTCCTCAACCACCACATTGCACCTAGGCAAAACTCATGGAGTTGAATTGAAATTTATTTTATTAACTCGTAAGTCATATTATACACTGCTCGCCATAAGTTTTACCACACTATATGAAAAATACATATTATAATAAGGTTAAATTCACAAAATTAAAAATTATTTTTTATCAGTAAAATATGAATAAATATCTTATATTTTATATCGAACGATAGCAGACATTTCATTGCTTTCAAATGTATAAAGTTCATTTTAATTAGTTTGGAAATTTACATTCAGTAACCATTTCACTAATTATAAGTGAGCTATTGATTTATCGATCTGGTATTGAAAGCTAAAGATGTTGATTGAGAGATGACTCATATTAACAAAGCTTGCAGTATGAAGTAAATGTTGCATCTTAAATACTTTCTAACAGCTTACTGCATAAAAATGCCTTTATTACTTTTTACATATTTTGAGTTAACTATTTTTGGGTATAAAATATGTTTCATTGGTGTATTTACTGTTGTTTTATGCAGTGTTACAAACTTTTTGGCGAACAGTATAGATCTATAAATGGAATAGAAGACGACATGACGAAAATCTCACTGACGAAATAATTCAATTTTAAAAGTAGTTTTTTTCAGCTTTAATCAGCGATATTTCGATAGCACATTGATAAAGGCCATCATAATTTTTTTTACCTTTTGAAATATCAATAATTCAATAACTGAATCAGTTATTTTGCGGAGTTTCGCAATTTTACAAGTTCCTATTTCATTAGATAACTGTTTCGACGCAATTCTACATATTTTTCTGTAATTACATGCCACTTTCTTACGCTGTATCGCTTCAATGTTCTTTCTGAAAAGTACACATCTCTCGTTATTTATTATTATTTTACCATTATTATTTTTCTCGCGCCCCTTGGTTATATTATACACTATTAGTACCTACATTATAATATTCATCACTTTTGGCAGCTATCGTTTTGATACTTATTAGCCATTTTCTCACAATTTTACTTATAATGATCACTGTCGATAAGTATTATAATAAATAATTCAGTACACTTAATTACACAGATAACACATAATTATTATTTACGATTCATGAGCTGCCAGTTTTTATCTTTATTACATGATTATGACATTCTATTAACTCTCTCTTCTGTTTTTTCCTTTGTACTTTACATATTTATTTTGAGTTAGCTCAATTACTTGTCAGTCATAATTTTCTGTACATAATAATATCAAATATTTGAAAACGAATATTTTTACGTTACTTAATATTTCATTTATTTTACTACATAATAATACTTTATAATTATACTTATATTACATCATAATTAAAAACTTGCTCATTGTTGTTTTAAATTATTATAATTTCTATTTTTGAACACTGGTTTAGGTATATTAGATATACAAGTAACGTAATAGCTTGATTTAATTTCTATTGTTATTTTTTTATGAATTCTGTACAGTCATTTCCCATGTTAATACATTTATTATTTGCATTTTGTCTTCTGTAAATACCCAAATTCTTGTATAAAAGCATTGTGTAATATCTACTATTTATTCATCATAAATAAATGTATCATCTGCAAAATTATAATTGTATATTGTACACTTCTGTGATAAAGAGTTTTAATAAAAAATAAAGTAAAATGTAATAATGATTTGTGTTTTTCTTGGTTTTTCTTAAAGGTAGCTTATCAGAAGGTTAAGTAGTATTCCCATTGTTAATTTTAAACAGTTTTGGACTTCGTAAAAGGTGTCCAAATAAAATAAACTATAAAACTTCTATAAACAATATTTATAAGAAAATATTTTGTTTATCTCAGCAATAATTACTTAAAAGAAAATAGTTTGTTTATCTCAGCAATAATTACTTATAAGAAAATATTTTGTTTATTTCAACAATAATAACGAACCTAAGCTTTAATGAATATAACTTTCATTATACTGACAGATGTTGGACATACTTTCTGATTTGATGAATTGTTTTTGCTCGAAATATTTTCTATTTAAATCTTAAGATTAGACAATTTTAATAAGAAAAGTTGGTTCTCTTGCAGCATCTGATTAGAGTAAATTAAGTTATTTAATTTAGATAATCCTATTTGAGACTTTCGACTTTAGTTATATTCTTATGATAATATAACGTGGTTGTTTCTATATTTTAGTTATTCTAACAACTTGTTTCTTTTGAATTCTCTATTTACGGATCCGTATACTAATGTAAATAGTTATTTTAACCAAATAATATGCTTTCAAACCAGAATACGCTATATGTTGTTGTCAAAATAAACACCAAATTTAAAGTGCGCGTCCTGTAGTTTATCTAGAAATCTACATGGTTTTGACACGATCCAGTGAAATCGAAAGGAGTCGAAGTTTCTAAAGAAAACACTTGAGTTAAAAATCAAATAGCTTAATTGTTAT
Organism: Invenusta paracnida; assembly: GCA_036023295.1. Taxonomy (NCBI): domain Eukaryota; kingdom Metazoa; phylum Platyhelminthes; order Proseriata; family Coelogynoporidae; genus Invenusta; species Invenusta paracnida. The sequence goes on along the minus strand of JAYRBW010056102.1, from coordinate 107 downwards.
ATACATATATATAACCATGACGAACGTTAAGGGAGGCGGAATTATTCAAAGTCGTCTAAGTTAGCGCCCTTTGGGCGCTAAGTCTGAGACCACCCACCCACCCCCTC
>JAYRBW010056091.1:0-10956 GCA_036023295.1 Invenusta paracnida | reverse complement strand
TTCAAATTCTTCGTAATCACTGTCGGTGTATTGCATGGTGAGGAGAGATGAGTATACGACCGTACACGAGTGCGAAGTAAAGTAGAATGACTAAAACAGGCACGCGCATTCCTTTTATACTCTTCCTGTTCTGTCATTGGCTGGCCGTACTTGATCATGATTTGTGAGGCCCCCCCCTCCCCCCTGGCTTCGTGCCACTCCTCTCCTACTACTAATTATACATCATCATACAACACTTTCATCATATTCAACAGAATATAGTAAATATCTTTATCCATGTAGGTTATTTTAAACATATACATTTTGACTTTAGGAAGTTAAAGTATCCTTGCTTTGTTATCATTAGATAATTATGAATTAATCTAAAAAATAGTAAGTAACTGAGAAAGATGATAAGTGACATAAAAAATGCTAATAAGGATGCTAATAATTTATCTATTTTTACCTTATTACCTTACATCATACTTTACACCTATAAAATTTGTTATGCACTGTGTAAAAATATCACGAACAAAAATAAAATGTTGGTTTTAATACAATCTAAATTAATATATCTTGGATACTACATAGTTTACAGTTTATGTTATTTATAGTTTGCTGCATGTGTTTGAATACCATTTCACAAACTTTTACACAAGTGTTTTTTAGCATACACAATCTTTTATTAAATATTGAACATTGTACAAAGAAATGTATTATATGACCTAACAAATGTAGTTGTATTAAAATTGCTCTCATTGAAAAAATGATTTCAAGGTGTCTTCTGTTTAGTTCTTTTTATAATGTATCTAGATTTGATTAGTTGTAAGATATTTATTTTTAGTGATTGTTATGAAACTTTATATCAAACACACTAATTTTTATTATTGAAACAAAAGTTGCACCATCAAATTATAGATTGGATTAATACAACTATTTTTTATCAGTTTAATAAATTAAAAGTATCTTAAATATCATCAACATCCAATCAAAATCATAAATACTCAATAAGAACATGTTATATTCGAATGTATATCAATATATCAAGTAAAGCTTTAAATTTATAGTTATTTTTGTTTCAACAATAAAGAAGTCTTGTATATAGTTTAAAAATAATTTATGAGCAGATATTTTATTTATTGTTTGACAATTTATATTTATAGACCAACATTTTGTGCACCTATGCATGAGGTGGTGAATTATCAGCTGTTCAGTTACAGTCATAAGTTATTCTGTGTGCTTATAGAGTTTCCATAATTTTGCCATATTTTTTCTTTATCATCTATATAAAATTATCTTTAAAGGTATTTAAATAATGATACATTAACTAATTTCTGGTTAATTTTATTACATTTTTCAGTCATCTTTATGTAATAAAATAGTGGAATTACTTGGTCAACTAAAGAAGGAAAAGGTAATAGTATTAAATTTAGACAGGTTCTACAAAGAATTGAATCCTGACAATCATGCTCTAGCAGAAAAAGGAGAATACAATCTAGATCATCCTAGTGAGTTTGTAATATTTTATTTATAAGTACAAAGAGTTTTTAAATAATTTGGTATTTTTTATTATGTACAAGTGTACAGAATTTATAAAATGTTGTCCATAAACAAAATTTCAGAGTCATGTAAATATTCAGTTACCTATCTTATTTGTAGCTTAGTAAAACATATTTAATCCTGTATTTTAAATGATCTTTTAATGTTTTATATAAGTTTATATAAATTATTAATATTTAAAATTTTTTTTACATAGATATTGTTTGAAATGAATTCTGAATTAAAATTATAACTTTATCATTTCATTGCAAATTTTGTATGATAAAATACGCGTTCAAATTGTACCTTTATATTATCACGAAAACTGATATTATTATGAGTGTTTTTAAGTAAGATCATCTAATACCCCATATTTCTTTCATGAAAAAGAATTGAACTATTTATTTTATAATTAATAATTTACAGTAATATATCATAAAGTTTGCTGTTTATTTTTCATTTAAATAATCCTGTTTTGTTTAGAGTCTTGACATCTTTGAAGATAATATATCTGTAAAATCTATTACTCTAAACATAAAATCTACTTTAAAGAATGATATTTAGTCTTTAGACAATAACTGCATGAACCCTTAAACAAAATTAATTGATCTTTTTAAAGCTTTGGTAATATAATTAATATATGTAGATGTATTTTCGTAGTCAATTTAAAAATCGTGCTGTCCAATAATGTTTGTTAATTTTTTTCTAAAACGAGATATCTGATTTTTGTTTATATTTTCTTTTAATATAATATGGTTTTTAAGGAAGATATATTTACTTTTATTTATTTTTCTAAAGAAAAACATATATTTCAGATGCTTTACTTTATGTAATTTTTTTCTAATAAAATACATGTTTAACATTGTAGATGCCTTTGAATTCGATAAACTTCTTGACGTTCTCAAAAGAATCAAGAAAGGAGAAGAAGTGGAGCTCTCTGAATATGACCACACTCTTTATTCTAAGTATGTGTCTTATGTTGATTACATATTTTTGTTTTCTCCTACTTGAGTGACGTTTTACTATTTTATATTATTATTTCGCTCGATATTTTAGTTTTTCTTCTACTATTATTTAAGGCGATGTGGATTCAGGTAGGTAATCTTATTACTGTATACTTTTACGGCTTTGCGTTTTATTTTCGTGCAGTATATTAAGTTGTATACTATATATATACTGATCTGTATAATAGAATATATTGCGTGTACAGGTAAACGTGTTATTATTTTTGGAGGATCTCGATTAGTATTGCATAGTTTTGTTTGTATGCTGGCTTTTATTTGTATATGCTTGGACACCACTTACGTTATTAAACTAAACCAAGTCACTAAATTGACAGTTCGAGTTGTTTTGATGAAATCACCATATTAATGGTACTATTATATGGTTCCGTTTGACGTACCTGGAACTTGAAGAACATTTACGTACGTACATCAACGTACACAATTTTGAAATATATTAATGTTTTCTGTCTTAATTTATAATAGGACAAAACAACCTGGCTATTTAATTGAGCATATGGCAGTTCTAAATGTTCTTTATTGAAACTTGTGTTACATAGCAAACAAAATCAGGAATAATATTCGGTTCTACAACGTTTTTTATCTTCTGTTGCTTATACTGTTTTTGGAATATTAGTACATGAATAAGAATTTTAAAATAATCTGAATGCCTTATGCAGCTGACGTGTTTACTTAATTTCTTTAGATTTCATAAAATGTAAGTCTTCTATTTGAAATATATTTTCCATATTCGTAGTATTACAAACTATTTTTTTATTCATACGGGTAATATTATGAACGTTTTATGTACCAATATTTTTGCAATATTAAATATTTGGAATTTTCTAATTTTTTTTCTCATAATAATTACGTTGTGAAATTAAACACATATTTCAATATTTCAACATATTTTTGTATACTATGTTAATATTTATGGCATTGTTAAGTACTTTAACATTGTAAAAACCTATTTTAGGGTGTAGCTCTCTCAAAATATTTTTGTAGAGCTGTTTTGTTTACTTTTGGTAATCGTAGTCTGCTTTTTTTAACCTGGATGTCATTTCTTTCTTGGAACACATGTAACATATATTTTATATGCTTTTTTAATTCGAACTATTCTTGGTATTGTTAACTTCGGTTGTTTATTAATACATATAGTATTTTTCTTTAGATTATTCTAGGTTATTTTATTTTGCCTTTAATCCCAATAGAATTTATTCCATTATTTTTATGCAATACACTTTAAAAATATATTTAATTATTATATGCATTCCGTTTAAGTACAAACGTTTTAAAAAGCTTTTATCTACATCGGAATATTTTTTAAATTAATAAACATAATTTATTAGTAATCCCAATATTAATGAAATGTTTTGCAAAATATTTGAACATTTATAATATTTGATTTTATAGTATCTTATATTTAATTTATATACTCTATCTTATTATTTTGTGACATGCCGTGTTTTTAGTAGTAATATTAACATGTCAGGTTGCTGCTATTAGGAATTTAAAAAAATTAATGGTAAAAACACATTAATTCCAGTTCATTTTACATCCTTTTTAATTAATTTAATTAATAAATAACCTTTGTTTATTTTTATTCACTCGGTACATTTGTTATACTGTATTTATAAATAAAATTCGTTTTTCATACAACGTTCGCGGTATATTCTTAAATTGTTTATCGATTTAATGCAAGGAAGAACATAATAATATATAGGCTTGTTGCCTATGTTCCAGAACTCCGTCGACCTTTGTTGTTCCAGCCGGTGTTGATGTTGTCCTTGTTGAGGGAATTCTCACCTTCTACAATGACGAGGTCCGAAAACTCTTCCACCTCAAACTGTTTGTAGATTCCGATGCTGATACGCGTCTTTCTAGAAGAGGTATGTTCAGTGAAGTCATGCTCCTTAAGAAATCTGATTTGGTTTTTTGAATCGCTATTATAGGTAAATAAATGCTTTTTATATGTATTGCTATACGTTTTGCTTAGTTTAATGTTTTTTTTTCTATAAATATGTAAAACCTTTGTTTGCGTCACCATTTTTCTGCATATTTAGTACAAATAACATATTTACAACACAATTAAAAAATGATAACAAAAATATCTATTAAAATCACATATGTTAGCTGTCTAATAAATACCGCGTTTCTTTCATATTTTAATTTTAAAATTATATCAATTAGATTTTGTCGTTTTTTCCATATTTTTTCTATCACTATAAATACACTTTTAAACTAAACACCCGATATTGTTTCATATTATATAAACGTCTTCTAAATAATATGCTTCATATAATTGTACGGATATTGGTTTATAAAATCCACCATTTATATTTAAAAGGCATAATATGATAAATATATATGTACAGTGTACGAAAGTTTCACCCATCCCCATTATTATTCTTGCAATATACTTAATCCTTCAGTTTTAAAACAAGTGTTATAAAAAAAATTGCACAATAAATCATAAAAGTAGCGAGTACAGTCTGTAGGGAAGAATTCAAACTACAATATACCGAAAACTGTAGTTTAAAACGTTTAGCTCTTTGCTAATTGAGTTGTAATAAGTTTACTATATGTAACTGATATTCGCACAGCTTGTATTGATTTTCCAGTTTTTAGCATTTCTATACGTATTATCTGCTATGTTTGTTTTTCTGGTTGCGTTAGTGTATTGATGTGCCTGCTCATTGTTCTGTTCAAGTATTCTGTTTATTTATCCGTATGCTGTTTACCTGCTTTTTAAAATTTATCGTCTCTTTAATTCATATTCCGGATGAAATTTCTGAAACGCCTAATGCCCGGGGGGGGGGTTACTATTGTTCATAAAAGGGAATGTAGCAGGACATACTATTTAGAATATATGCACTATAAGTATATACTTGCCAATAATCGTTATGGTTATTTTGTTTTAATTATAGTCTTATTTTTGTCTCATTTTAGTTCTCCGTGACACACAAGAAAAGGGTCGCGATATCAATTTTGTGTTGAATAATTACAGCAACTATGTGAAGCCAGCTTTTGAAGAGTTCTGTCTTCCGGTAAGTATTAAAGTTTTCTCCCTTTTCTCCCCAGTTAATCTGTACATGTAATAATTATGACATCTTTTAATATAAATTATATGATTTTTTATTTAATATTATATGATGTTTTGAAAGATAAATACGAGGAGCGTACCGAAAAATTTCCGAACTGATACTGTAACATTTTTTACTCTTTCAAATTTAGTCATACAGATTCAATGCTATATTTTGTATTGAAGCATAAAATTATATTGACTATATTTTTTTATTAAAACGTTATTCAAATTTTTATAAGGCTGTTCCCTGAATACCAGTCGACCTTTGACATAAGAAAGAGGTTCGAAAGAGGCCAGTGTGAGGAGCGAAGCGATTGTTAAAGCAATGAGAAGAAGGAATGGAGAAAGAAAGTTGGCCAAATAATTGGTACTATATAATCTCAGAAAGAAGAAAAGCCAAAGAGACAATGCCTAGAGGGGACGCTAGCACTATGCATTAGATCAGAACCGGCCACTGCAAACTTAGCAAACATTACAGACATTGAATTGGTTTTCGCCTCACCAACAACTGCCTCGGTGACCTCTATCAGATTCATCATTCATCAAAGAAAGACAGATCATGACTTTTAACCGTAGGGACTTTTTGCCGCGAGGTTACAATATGTATGTAATTAGTGATAATAATCAACAACTTGAAATTAATCCGCTTAAAATGACACAATAATATATTACCATTTACAAATGTATAGGTACGAGTGAAGTGAATCTTATTAACAATGTTTGCTTTGTCGATAGATAGGTACTTAGTTTTTTCCTATAATATTTTGTGAAATAGTGTTTATTGTTTAGTTAAATTTAGAAATTACTATCCTATTTTTTTTTTTTTGTTAAAGAGTTGTTTAACTAAAATTTAAAACTGACGTAGGTATAATTTAATTATTGCATCTTTTAATTAACACCGACTGAGAATTAGTACATAATTATAAACTTGTCACCCATATTACCATCGACAACGCTTTCTCGTCTAGGTAAAAAGTCGCTGAGTATCCTTCTCCAACAAGAGTATGCTCGATCTCACATGGTTCAGATAACACAAAAACAAGTTGCAGGGTCTGATTTAGGATACATTACCTCATCCACTATGGTATAATTATGGCCAGACCTGGCACTCACTGGCTTCTCCCGTTTCCTTCATGTGGAGTCATGTGCATTTTCTCTGCATTCGCTTTATTTATCAAGAGAAATTTCAGAATAGATCGGCTTCAGCATGCAGCTTACAAGCTGAAAAAATGATAGAAAAGTGAATGACAACTTGGTTGAGGAAGTCTCTTATTGACTAAGAAAACGAGGGAACAATTTTTTTATTTTAAACTAGATACCGTCTACGAATTTTAGAGTATATCCTTATAAAAATTTGCTTTCTTTTTTTGCTAATCAATACTGTTCAATTGTTATTATTTTCTTCAATTCAAAACATACTGTTATATTTGTATATTTTGTTTATTTATATTTCACTTAAATCGATAAAAAAGTAAAACAGATATAGCATCAGCCTGAGATTTCTTGGTATGCCACTTGCACTGTAGCTTCAATGTTGAACATTTTGTTTTAAATTCAAGTGATAGTATTTTGAACTATCGCTAAAGTAGTGATTATTCAAATTAATTTTTTTTTCTAATAATGTGTTATTTAGATTATTTATTTTTAAAATATTTTTTTCCCGACTAATTATTTACGAAATCACTGATTTTTTAATAATATTTAGACTGTTAAATCTTAAAATCGCTGTATTTCTCTTCTTTATGCATATTATACTTTTTTGTCAAAGACAGGTTTATATATTTACGTACAATTGTACATTTAATATAATGATATCATTAAAATACACATGCTTATTTTGTTCTATATCTTCATCTGTGTATTATAGTGTAATATATTCTAGTTCTAATATTTAATCATAATCCTTGTTTAGAGTAGATTATCGATGCTTATAAGTGGTAACTTTTTCTAGACATTTTACTATAATCACGCGTTTTTCTATATATTTTTTTCTACTATGTTTTATGTTAGCTACTTCTTGCGACAAGATAATTTCCACTCATTTCCCCTATCCTTGTTATTCTCTGTATTGCAGACCAAGAAGCACGCAGACGTCATCCTGCCCCGTGGAGTGGATAACAAAGTTGGCATTGATGTCATCGTGCAGCACATTAAGGACGTTATGGAGGGTTCCTCACGCCATAATCGCTTCTCCTCTTTCTGTGTGGGCGCTGATGGGGATGTTCCCGATGGCAGAGGGGTGCAGCGTGTCCAAAGAACCTTGTCAGAATCGGCATCCTTTCGACCGCATTAGGAGAGCAAGCTACACTGTTCTCTCTCTCCTTATTCTTTGTGCAATAAATTGTTGTTTAAGCTTGCTTAGGCTATAGAGGCTTATTGTGTACATTTTAACAGTACATGGGCATGCAGCTTGAACAATTATAAATCAGTAAATAACTAACAGTAACCGACAATTTTCTCTCCTCTAACAATATAACGTTTGCTTTTGATTTAATTAAGTATTTTTTTCTTATACTATATTTATTTAAGACTACAAGACTACTTTGCGCAAGACAAATGTTATTGATATTGGTTATTATAGAGAGATCGAAATTTAGTATTTAGGATATTGGATACTGGTTAATGAATAGAGAATTTTGAGTAATACATTCTCTGTAAGTAGACTATAGCTTATTAGATATTTTATCAAGAAAGTAATCTCTATTAAAAGAGTTCATTTTATTACATAATCTAAATTAGACCTATTAATTATCCAGTGGATTCTATAATATTGCATACTTACTAAAATTATTTTAAATATATGTGCATTGCATCAAGCTTACTTCAGGTATTTATAATATAGTGTATCATTCACATATTTTATTTCTTTATGTATTGTAGATATTTGTTGATTATAATTTATCTATACCTGCAAATTAGATTGGTCATCTTTTGAACAGGGGAACGTTTTTTGTATTTAATCCAGTCATATATATTTTTTTATAGGCTCATTAGTGTTTTATCTTAAATTTCTTGAATGAATAATACAGAATTATAATTATTGTACAAATAAATGTAGACAAACTTGTGGTTCTAAAGTTATTATGACAAACAATTTAGCTATTCACCGAAGTCTTTTTGTACATTAATTTGAAAACATCGTTTCACTTGTCATTTCAATCGTTGCATTCATGTATAGCTTATACATTATATTTTTGTAAGCTGATATATTTTAATTTTCAGTAAACATCTCATTGATTTAAAATTAGTAGTTGTCAAGTAGGCATGTTACATTTACCTATTTTTAATTGTAATTTTGTACTTCATTTTACATTTTTGTCCATATACTGCATCTTTTTTCTGCAATATGTGGCTTATGACATTTAGATTCAATTCTACCTTTGATATATATATATATGCGTGTATAAGAGTAATACAAAGACTGACAAATTCACAACACGTTGTTAGTGCCTGCTGTTGACTCTTGGCTGTTGTACGAACTATGTACTATAGATACTAGACTACTAAAACAGTACTATACACACACCCATCAATATACTACATGCAGCTTATAAGTGCCCCCCTCCTCTCGAAAATGTTAAAGTCTACTTTTTTTGGTTAGGGTAACGATTGCTTATAAACCTTTTGTGCAATATAGTTTACTAGTCATACCTACTTTATTTGTGCATTTTATTGCTATCGCGGCTATTAAAAGAAACACAGGCAATATTTGTCATTAGGACTAAAGTTATAACCTAATAAAATAGTTTTTCGCTTGGTTATACCATAACTGCATAATACAGTATCTATGTCATTAATCATAGTTCATTGTCCTTTCGTAGACTACAGATATAATCACCTGTTTATACTACCTGCATTACATACATAGTATATCGTGCAGTCCATTTTTCATGCTATAACGAGATCTCTCTACTTGCATATATATTTTTTTGTCCAGAAAATGCCTTCTTTCTGTACATTATCGAATCTATATATATATTCTGTAATTACACTAAATTATATATCTATTTGATATCTATTATTATCTATGTATATTCACTTTGGTTTTTGTTCTTTAAGTATGTATTTTCATCGTTTTATTTCTTCATACAAAATATAATATATAGAAATATGCATCAAATTTTTTTCTATCTAATCTATAAATAAGATGAATTAACTGTTAATGTCATTAATGCAGAGAGTACTGCTTATTTAAGATACATTCATTTATATTAATATTATTATATCTAGACAGCTTTCAGGTTCGTTCGGTAATTCACTACATATTCAAGTCTGAGAAATGTACAAAATACATTTTTTTGCAATTTTGTTATCGAAATTTTCAAAATCTACGACTACTTTAACACTTAATTTGGGTACACGAAATATATTAACTTTTTGTATGTCTAATATTAAATTTCATTTGGTCTTCTTATTCTAATCAAGAAATGGAATATATTAATATCTACAGTTTACTATGTATATACCTATCTAAAAATGCTTCACTAATGGTGTACTATATGATTGTATATATATATATATGTATTTAATGCTTAAGCGCCACAGATCTAGGTATGCAACGACATATATGCACGTGACAGAGTAGCAACCGTTCCCAAGAATACCATTGGAAATCTGTTATAGATTTAAGTTGCTACAAATGTTAAATCTAGTATATCGTGTGTAATATTACGACCACTTTGAGTAAATATTTTAGTATAATTTTCAATAGTGTATTATATACATTTGCTATTAAGAAAAGCTATTTAGAAAATGAAACACAACTAGTATTTTGTTTGTTCTAAAAGAATACATATAGCTTAATTTAGAGTATATACAGTATGTCTTGTCTACGTTCTACTAGAAAATGATCTTAAAAATAAGTGTCTTTTTTATTAAAAATACATGAATAAAATATAATTTATGTAAGAATATTTATTTAATTTTAGTGTTTTAAACAGTTAAAATCTTCTATTTAAATATATTTTTTTACAAATTCAATATAGTGATTTAGAAATTAAGTCCACTTGAATAGATTGTTTTTCCGAAAACGTCTATTATATTATATTGACTGGGTAACTGTCAATTTGAGTGTGCAATGACTTTTAAACATGAAGGAATTACAAAATTCGAAATGAATAATTTATTTGAAACGTCTGTTTACTCTTTTTATGGAGACATTTACAGGGCTCGAAATTTTCCGGATTTTTGTGTCTAATTTTATCATTTTTCAGATAAGCAAAATTATGCATAAAAACACATACCTCTACACCTCCCCCCCCATCTCATCCAGTAAAATATATTTACTTTATACTTTTATTGTTCATTGTGCATACTTTATTTAAGCCTAATTTGAATTTGTTATAAGGAATG
>JAYRBW010056080.1:0-10785 GCA_036023295.1 Invenusta paracnida | reverse complement strand
AGTCACAGATGCACGAACATTATTTAGGGGAAGTCCGTATCTTTGGCCTCCACTTCCAACCCTCTCTATCTGAGTCACAGATGCACGAACATTATTTAGGGGAAGTCCGTATCTTTGGCCTCCACTTCCAACCCTCTCTATCTGAGTCATAGATGCACGAACATTATTTAGGGGAAGTCCGTATCTTTGGCCTCCACTTCCAACCCTCTCCTATTCCCTCCTTTCTTTCGCCCAGTCTAGTTAAGCTATGCGTGCGTTGTGAAATGTGTAGATCACTTCCATTTATAAACACACACACACACACACACACACATATATATTTATTGCTCTTCTCAGAATTGTTCTATAGCCAGTATAATATTAGTGCGGCACACTCGGAATGCTACTCTATAATTTATACTCTGTTATTAAAAGTAAAGTATGAAAGAAGAATGGTATAAAACAAGTCGATTTCAAAGAATATCATTCTTTTTTTAGTTTAATTGGTTTTTGTGTAACTCATTAATCTTGGTTATTTTTTGTGAAATTTGTTTAGTTAGTTGGGTACAACAGGAGCAACTCCATCTCTCTTACCATCTTGACTGAGTTCTTGTCGTTTCGTTTCCCTGTTCTCTCACAAGACGCTGTGATCTAAAAATAGGCGTATATCATGTCACTACACTGCCGCTGGGCTGGGCTGGGCTGGGCTGCGAGCTTCATGATCTAAATCAAGACTGCAGCTATAATAGCTTGTTAGATAGACTAAAGAAAGAACAGCCGCATGATTCATTTGCGATAAAGTCAACAAATTATTGACTATATATACACGAAGGAGTAGCCTAAATAGGGAGGTGTGTGTGTGTATTGTTTTGACTTTGGTTCCACAGTTTTGTTTGAAGTAATTTTCTTTTAATTTGTGTGAGTGAACAATTAACATGCATTTCTGGATTTGTAACACTATACATATATGCGAGCGATCGACTAAAAATAGGATAAAAACCAGAGCTCGGTAAATGTCTCGTTAAGTAAGCCAGGCGTATTTTGTTATGAAAGTGAAGCGTAGGGAGGGTTGGCATCCTTTGTGTGTGTCTCTCTCTTCCAGTTCATAATTATATGCAGATATTATGTATGCCATTCTTGCTGAACATGCTGCATCCACGGGAGGGAGTCTGTTACAGTTAGATTATGGAACGGGGGATTTGTAGGTATATAATTAGAATCTGGTTGGGTTTTTTTTTTAATTATATTTCATATATATTCACCTACCTATATTATCAAAAATATGTAAATAATGCATTAAAAGGAAATAAAATGTCCAAATAATGATTCACAAATTTACTTTCGTGATTTCGTGTGCTGCACTCTACGTTTGACTCAATCATTGTTTTTGCTTATTTATCTCGCCACACGTGGGTTTCAAGAATTCTTTTGTGCCCGCCGAGTCAACGGTATAGCCTTCTATATTCATGTTATTGCAATGTTGTGAAATGATTGAAATGATTCTATAATATGCCATTTGTACCTGTGTGTATTTTGTCAGATGACGAATATATTTGATCACTCTGCTTGGAAGGTATTTTATGCATATTTTAATCTCGTCTCGTTTGTTATTTTTAGTATACAATTAAATTGTTCAAGTTCATTTCCTACATGTTTGTTTCGTTGAGTTTGTATTTTTAAAGCTTAATTTGTTTTGTGTACCTATTTGCAAATCTTGAGCAAAAGTTAAAGGTTAAAAGAAACGATAGGTTTTTTCCAGAGGGCCTAATTGTCGATGCAGAGTTGGTTTTATAATTAACAACTGCCAATTAACTGTCACAATGCGGTTAATTTTACGTCTCTCTGGATGGATCTTTTGCATATAATTACTTTGTTTACACTTTTTAGTCTCTCTCAGTCTCTTTCTCTCTGTAATGTAGTGGTCGATACTCGCCGCTCCACAACTCTTAATATATCTGTCTTGTCAGTGCTTAAAGCAGTGCAATTCAAGAATTGTGAGGCGTGTATTGACTGCACCCACCCAACCACCCACAACAAGACCAAAGTAAACTCAGGTCTCGCTCTTGCCTCCAGAAGCTTGTCTTCCTCCTTTTTTGTGTCTGTCATAATGAACCGTATTCCTGCTGCTGCGGGCGGCCTGGGCCCTCTGCCTCTCTTGTCAGCTCGGAACTCTAGGTTTACAGCGCTGTTGGTTGCTTATATGGGCTGGCTGCCTGACCAAGACCTCCTGCCGTAAATAAAGTTTGAATCTGGCACCCGTATATAGTTAGGCACCCTACAGTGTTGGTCATTAGTCGCTCCAATTGAACTCGCAGACATACAATTGAGTCCAGTTGTACATATATGTGAATGCGCGCTAAAGAATGCAATGTTTGAGTGTATCTTGGTGTAGCTAGCTGGGCGTAGCACACACACACTGTTTCTTTAGCTCTTCCACATTTAGAGAAGGATGGAGAGATGGATGGAGAGTGCAGCTCGATGCGCTCGCTGTCAGAGAGGGTATTTGCGCGGAGTGCTCAGATGAAATTGCCTGCATCAACGACCCCTTTTTTATCTTTTTGTGGAATGCTTAGGTAGCTAGCTCCATGCCTTTCTCATCTCTCTCTCTGGGGTCTGCAGCTAATATCTATGCCTGCCTACAACCACCCTAACATATAGGAAGGCTCAAACTACAGTCTTGTAAATTATCGATAGTATGGCGCATAGCTTTTTTTTCTATTGATTAGATATTATATGGCATTTATATTCATTGTGAACGACTCAACGCTTGCTTACTATATACCAGTATTTTTCTCATAATACTTATGAATTCATTTCCGTCAGTATTATTCTACTGGGTTTTTTTTCTTCTTCACATTTACACGTTAATGTAGTTCAGTTTTTTTCTTTTAACATTCTCTATATATAGCAATCTTCCTTCACTATTATGCCGTTTTCAATTCCATAATTGTAAAAGCATATCTATCTCATTTTATTATTTAACTGTTTGGCAATAGAAGAAAACGACATGGATTGCAAGATCATACAGGTTCCTACGCACGCGTTCCCCTTTCTTTGCGAAATCTATATGTACCACTTTTTAGTTCTTCTCATGTTACATAAAATGCCCCTTTTCTTTGAAAAAAAGCCCCGACGACCTAGTTATATTGATTGCCGCTTGAATTTCATGGAATACTTTTTTTCGCTATATACTCGCAGTCATCCTCTCCACGGTACACTATGGCAGCTGTATACACTCATAGCTATATCGTAGTTGAGCCAACTAACAAGAAGAAGTTAGTTGGGCTTATTTGAAGTGTTTCCACCAGTGGGAAAGTTAGTAATAGGAGGGGAGAACGAGCTAATCAGAGTACTAAAGGATAGATGTCATTCCCTTGAGACTTACCGATTCTCAGTGACAGTTGCCCAATAAACTCTCTATACATTTGGCAGTGTCTTCCCGATCGAACTGGTTCGACGAATTAAGTATACAAGAGCGTTTCTTATTGGTTAGTAAGTTTATACAGTGAGGCACATAAATATTAACGTATGATTAGTAGCAATAATTTCGCAGTATTCATAATAATCCAATTTTTCTAATTCTATCTTAGTTCCCATTCAATGCTTGAATTGTCTGTACGTTGATATGTGTCCAGTATGTATGGGCCTGTCATGATAAGTGTCATTAATGCGGTTCAATTAAAGAAACCAAGACGTAAAGAGAAGAAAAAATTAAAGAAATCAAGCTTTACAAAACATCTAATTTGAATTATATGTTAACCGTATGAGAAGCTATGTAGTTTGTCCTGTTATCTCATTGGCGGTTACACAGCCAATGAGAAGGATTTGTTCGATGGAACCAATGCGATATTTTAAATGTGCAATCGGACTCGACGTCGAACTTGTTGGATCGTGTAGACAGGGATGACATTAATTATAGCACGGCGATGTATCTTTGCTAAGCTTAGACGGGGTTAGTTTATTAACAAGTGAAAGTTGCATGTGTCGTACATGAACTTAATCTAAACATTTCACCTATTGGAAAGAATAAGTCGGTGAAGGATGTATGCTTTATATAAATTCTATTTATAGTCACACAACAAAGAATCATTTCTGACGCTTCTTGACGGAGGTATCTTAATTTTCTGTTCTATTCTTTTGCTCTAGGTATACTATTCAATTGGGAATAGTTCGTTAGAGATGCTAGTATTCTGTCTTTGTAAATTTATGCTTCGTCGTTAATTCACGTATTTGGATTGTGAGAATCTATCAAGCATATCAACCAACATTATAATCTAAAATAAATACCTTGTCTGTGAATTAATAAATGAACTGTGTTTCAATTTCAATACAATTACATAAAATTAGCATAAACGAGCGTAATTAAATAATTATTTTATAAACGTATTAATAGTTTGCTTACTCGAAACATGCGGTTATTTATTGGATTAATTTACACGTATTTAATTATTTTCAATGTAAATATGTATTTCATGAAGATGTGCTTCTAACAAGTTTTAAAATGTGTGTATACATACTACATACATACATACATACATACATAGAATAGTATTATAATGAATACGTGAATGAAGTGAAAGAATAAGACCATATTGTGTGCGGGGAACTTTTTTGGGGGTTAAGTAAATCCTTGAAGTTATTATGATGACTTGTCGATCCGAGCTAGGATGAATGAATGTCCTTTCAGCCTTAACAGCAGCTCTTACCGTCAACAACCGTCAAGATTTATGCCTCGCTCTGTCGCCTAAACTCAAGAACTTAGCCTTCCCCTCACTGACTACATAACTATATAACTCCAAGTCACAGAAATCGATGAGCAAATAAGAGGTAGAAGAAAGATTATATGGGTGGGTGGGCAAATGGTCTGTGTGCATCATTCCTGTTTGTTCCTCCACACTCCATCTTGCCACATAACGGTATTCCAGAGTATAACAGGAGAGGGGAAAGGCTCTCTTATTTTTGAGCCAGTCTTGCGCCCATATTTCATCTTCTCTAGCCCCTCATTTTGTGACCTCCTGTCTCCTGTGGGGCCCGTTTTCTTCTCCTCGAAGAGAGTTTGTTACTGTTATTGGGTAGTGGGGGGGGGAGGGGGGGATATCGCTATTGAAATCCCTTCATTGTTATCGCTGTCGAAATCGTTTCGCGTCCAATTCTTGTTTTTGACGTTGTCCTCTTTTTTTCTTCTTTTTTTTCCCAGTTTTGTCGAGCTTGTTATGTCCGCATGCGTTGCGCCTGAGCGGGTTAGTTTTATTGGTGTTTCTTCTTAGAAATATCTAAGTTGGAGAATGTTGTTGTGTGGGAAGCAAAGGAAGGCGAAGGAAACTCGGGAGGAGGGACAGAGGTGGAATGTCAGGAGACAGTGAAGAGCTGAAATATGCCTCTCGCTATGGCTAGTTAGGAAGTACAAGAGAAGAGAAGCAAGCTCGCCTCTTTCAGTTTTAAGTTCATATAATAATAATTTTTCTATTCTCATAAAACGGCTTTCATCCTGTTGGTGCATTCACTGAAAAGCTTCTGATAAGCAGATTAGGAAAATTCCTCTAACGGCATTGACCCACAAATAGAGGTAGGTGTCCCCCAAGTTTGATCGGAATATTGATTTGCTATCATTTTAATGAGACCACAGTTGTTCGGTCATATATATTCTATGTAGGTACGTATTTTTGATGTTGGATTTACATTATGTTGTTTAAAAAGTAGGTATTTTTCTGGCATATATCAAGTGCAACAAAACACACAACTCTCAACTATTTCATGTGATGTTTATCTTGCGAAGCGAAGCTTTTGATTTCATGGTTTACTGGATTCAGGGTTGTTGCCAATTTAGAAGCGCGCGGTATTTTCTCTCGTGAAATCCTTCCATGTGAAAAGATACTTAAAAAAGTGTCTTGAACACGTTTGGTAACCTTGAGGCTCTGTTTTGGAGAGGTTTTGTGACGTGTGTGTGTGTGAAAACAATAAATCTGCAACACACATATATATGCTTGTGTCTGTTATTTCAAAGGAAACTAAATATTACCTGTATAAAACACCGTTGATAAAAGGCTGCGTTGTAATTGTTCATTGTTTTGATCGTAAAGAGATAGTTAGTGTTGCTCTTCCAAGCAAGACCGTGTTAAAATCTAAGCCAAGCCAAGGCAATTATGTGTGAGTTTGATTGCTTTGGTAAGAGTCAAAGAGAAATGGGGATATGCACACTATTTCCCGGGAGCGAAGTGAAGTGGGTTATAGCGAGCACGATTGGATCGAATGCCTCGATGACCCGAGCATTGCCTACTCACGCATTGATTATATTGCTGTGTGTTTGATTGAGCAGGGTATGTTTGCCCTGTGTTTGTGTCTGTATATATCTTCTCTGGATATAACTAATCTTTCTATGTACGCGCGTCTACCTAAGGCTGGTATGAATCAGCTCTTTATATAGTCTGATTAACATTTGCATATGAGTATAGTTTAGTTTAAAGTAATTAGTAGTAGCAGATTTACTATTTTTCAAAATCGTTGTTGACTTTTGGTTTACTTTAGGACAGTTATGGAAGGGGGGGTCGCTTCAATTGAGTTAGCATACAGATTGATTAAATGTATACTAGAGGGTAATGCTAAACACAGGAGAAATTAAAAGTTAACTGACTTGAAGACTGTAACTGGGAGAAAGAGAGGCTGTGTGTGTATGATGAAGGATGGAAGATTTGAGTCGGTTGAGATTGTGGGTATCAGGCAATCCTGGTCGATTCCAAGTTGCCTTGTTATCTAACAAGACTCGGGATCTCAAGGGAGGTGTAATTACTTGAGTTGAGGATCGCCAACATCTATTCAGGAGGCAGGGGTACTAACTAACTTGCTCCCAGTATTGTGAGCAATTCGATTATACAAGCTTATAATATTATAGTTGAAGTTAAGTATCTGCTTTCGTTCTTGTAAAAACTATTTCTTTTTAAATAAGTTATACGCTGAAGTTTATACTATAATTAAAGAGGTGCATTCGTTCAGGGGCTTTTAGAAGTGTACATCTATTTTAGGTAACTTATATTCATTTATAACTTTGATTTTTTATGTAACCTTGCCCCTCTGAAATATGATCCAATGCGAAAACGGACATGTTTTACTGATATTTCTGACTGAATTACTTCTTATTAAAAATCGGCTGTTTTGGAAGAGTGCGGAAATTTCTGTTCCAAATCAATTGCATAGTCGGGCGTAGTATTTGAGTGTTTTTCTTCTGAAACACATGCAGTCTATCTATTTTGCATATATATATATATATACCGATCTAGTCGTATAAGGAGGGGTTAATATGGTTCCTCCTCGTTCATGGCATAGTTCGACTTAGTTCATCACTGCTCAGTATTAATAATATACAATTTAGTGAATAAATCTTGGAGAATATAGGGAGGGCAAATGACTATTCCCTTATCTCTGTGGGAGCATGAGGAAGGCAAACTTTGGATTTCAGAGAGGCGCAGAGAGCTCGACGCAAATTCCATTATTTTTTATTTATTCAAAACACAGCTATCGGCAAGAGCCATATAGTATTTGCACTCGAGGCAGTAAGTCAATATACCCAGAGATTGGGATATGCCCTTTTTAAGCCAGTCCTTAATTAGTTTTTCGTATTTGAAAGGTCCTATCAATAGCCTGATCTAAGTAATATCTTTAATCGCCTTATAGAGCGCAAGATATACACAAGAGAGAAGTAAATCTCTTTTGTTTTCGTGTTCGAGAAATGGGTCAAATTCCAGGCATTAATATAAGACACTATTCAGTTGAAATATATTTCGTGTGTGCCATTAGCCGGAAATGGGGAATAATTCGCCTTAAATTAAATTTGCTTCTTTTATACGCTTAAACTTTCGGTTAAACTTGTGAACTTTTACTTACTGTATATATGTATATATGATTGATATATTATCGTTTTTTTCGGCATAATATAATTTATTGAAAT
Organism: Invenusta paracnida; assembly: GCA_036023295.1. NCBI lineage: Eukaryota > Metazoa > Platyhelminthes > Proseriata > Coelogynoporidae > Invenusta > Invenusta paracnida. The sequence goes on along the minus strand of JAYRBW010056080.1, from coordinate 2,864 downwards.
CTATATGTTTGGTTTTTGACCATATCTACTGTTTTGTTTGAAAAATGAAATTTTTATCTAGAAGTGGGGTATTAAAAACAGTTTGTTTTATTTTTCGTTATAAGGAATTTATGTCTACACATATTCAAGTACTATTACGCAAATAGATTTAAAATAATTTTAGTAAATGTGTCTCTTAAGTCGAATGTTATGATTATCTTATAGTCATTGAGAATAGTGTTGATTGTTGCATGAGCCAATTCCAAGCATTGCCATTTCAATGGTGGCATCGACACTTTTTTTCCAAGAATAGTTAGATGTGTGCTCCAAGAATACGCCTAGTTAGATGTGTGCTCCAAGAATACGCCTAGTTAGATGTGTGCTCAAAGAATACGCCTAGTTAGATGTGTGCTCCAAGAATGCACCTAGTTAGATGTGTGCTCCAAGAATGCGTCTAGTTAGATGTGTGCTCCAAGAATGCGCCTAGTTAGATGTGTGCTCCAAGAATGCGCCTAGTTAGATGTGTGCTGTGCTCCAAGAATATGCCTAGTTAGATGTGTGCTCCAAGAATACGCCTAGTTAGATGTGTGCTCCAAGAATACGCCTAGTTAGATGTGGGCTCAAAGAATACGCCTAGTTAGATGTATTCTAGATGTGTGCTCCAAGAATATGCCTATTTCGATTTGTGCTCCTTTGCAGTCAGCGGCTCAAGCCACGGTGGTGACGAGACGGAAGGAGAGGCCGGATGGATCGAGGGCGTGGCCATCCTTGGTGCCGTGGTGGTTGTAGTCCTCGTCGTCTCATTCAATGACTGGCAGAAAGAGCGTCAGTTCCGGGGCCTGCAGAACAAGATCGAATCAGAGCACAAGTTTCAGGTGATCCGAAGTGGTGATATTATTCAGATCCCTGTCAGCGATATCTTAGTGGGCGACATCTGTCAGGTCAAATACGGTGAGTCTCTCTTTCATGTATACCAATGGGATTCAGAGTTTAATAATACTTGTATGATGCTATCTGCAGGTGACCTTCTCCCAGCCGATGGCATCATCATCCAGAGCAACGATCTTAAAGTCGACGAAAGCAGTCTCACAGGAGAAGCCGATCACGTGAAGAAGGGGGAAAATGTGGACCCCATGATGCTGTCTGGTGAGATCTTTATTTTCACCACTGCTGTCTTTTCACCAGCTGCTGTCTGACGAATGTGTGTGTTTTTGTATTGCCAGGCACCCATGTGATGGAGGGCTCGGGGAAAATGGTAGTGACGGCTGTAGGGCTCAACTCCCAAGCCGGCATCATCTTCGCGCTACTCGGGGCCACAGCTGACGAAGTGGAGGGTAGCAAGCCAGAAGCTCAAGTTGGTTAGTCTTTGCCTTCCTACCTTCCTGCCTTCCTGCCTTCCTTACAATACATCGATTTCCCGTTTTAGCCATGCATTTAATTGTACATATTGATTATTTTCTGTGTTAACAATATTATTGTTATCATTTTGAACCCAAGTGTGTACCATTTAACAGTCGATTGATTTAATTTGCGTCTGTAAATCCTAAGACGTTATTTCCTTGCTCAATTAATTAGCTCAATAGAGAGAAAGGAGTAAACATGGTCTCCTGAATATTTAATGTTTCTGAGTATCGTGACCACTATTACCTGTCACATCATAAATCTCTAATTTGATGGGTGAACACTCACATATATTTCTGGGGAGAGAAATTCTTTCTTATCCATGCACTGATTTCTCTCCAGCCAAATAAACAGTGATGTGTGTGTGTGTGTGTGTGTGTGTGTGTGTTTGTTTCAGAAGCCGCCGATAACGCCAAACTGACGGCGGTAGATGGCGATCGCAACCATGGGAACAACTGCAAGGGGGACGGCGGCCCTATCGGTGAAAATGGGCAGGACGTGGAGGGCGAGAAGAAGCCTGTGAAGAGGCCTCGATCCAAGGAGAAGTCCGTGTTGCAGGGCAAGCTCACCAGACTGGCCATTCAGATTGGATACGCTGGTAGGTCTGGCCTTACTGACAAGTTCTCGTGTACCTACCTCTCTGTGTCTATTTTAAGATTTCTCTTTTGCAACATAGAGAATAGATAGATATAATAGTACAATATGTTTTCTTTCATTTTTGTTGCACAGTTTTTTTATGAGAGAACTTGAAATGCCAAGTATAAATTCTACCTTTCATCCTAGTGTCTAAGTACAAACATCTAATTCTCGTAGCGTCGTCCTCGCACACACAGTAATAACGGTTCTCAGACTGTTGCCTATATCAAATATACCCAGCCGTAAGGTTGCGATGACTATTGTTAGAGAGAACTCCAACCTACTCTATTTACGGTAGGTACATCTTTTGAAATCTTGTCTCTTTGTATCACTCTAAGTAACTGTTTTACTGTACACAATCAATGCTCACAGTGACTTTTCATTCAGCCGGTCTAACTAACAGCTTCACCACCCTCCTCCGAGGTTCTGCTTATTTTGTGAACCATCTTAAATGTCAGTCAAATTGCTCTTTTCATACCCACGCTGGCCTATTGATTTATTTGATTGTTGCAAAAGTATGCTTGCTTTGTGTGCTTGAATAGGGACGAGTTGAAATTTGCTTGTCTTAACTCTTATAAGTATATTTGCTAAATTTATTATTTTATTTCAAAACTGTGTACATTTAAAAAAATTATGATTATTTTAATATATTCACAATATAAATATGATCTTGATTTTATTAGTTATATTTCTTGCCTTGTTCGTAATAATATGCACATTCAACAGGAGACATTCTAAACGCGGTTTACTGTGATTTAGTTGGTACTATATACAGGGTGCCCGCGACCTGGAAAAACCTGGGAAAACCTGGGTAAACCTGGTAATTGAAAATCACCCTGGGATTACCT
>JAYRBW010056069.1:0-10957 GCA_036023295.1 Invenusta paracnida | reverse complement strand
GTTCCTATAGCTATACATACAGTATTACATAGTATATGTATGTACTTCATTTGTTCCTATACACATTATGCATTGATGTGGTATAAGCGTGTATTATAATAATGTAGCACATACATTATAACAATATGTATTATCATTGCATATGTTTACAAAATACAACTTACAGTTTATAAATGTCGTGCTACATTATTATAATACACGCTTACACCACATACCTATTCACTTAATTGTCGTTTTTTCCTCAATATTTTTGTTCGAAATTGCGATTTCGGCTATCTCGGATTTTTTTTTATTGGTTTTTCGTGATCCGTTATATGCGGAATTGACTGCAATATAATTAATATATAAGCACGCATAATAATATTAAAAACAATTCTTCTAACTTTCCCATAAATAATTTGTTAAATATAAGCACGCGTAATTATATTGAAAACAATCCTTATACTTTCCCATTAATAATTTGTTAAATATAGATATTCTGTTATATCTTATACTTACTGTAATAGAATATTTCATTATACTGTACTAAATATTAATAATCAGCTGAACTGCTTATTCCACCATTGCAATTTTAGAGCGATTTTTAAAATAAAAATTGAATACTTATTTCGAAAAATATATATTTTCATTTAATCGTAGTAATTAGCTATATATATACATAAGATATCTTGCTTACCTCCTACAATAAGGTTAAAATAGTTGGTATTACATATTTACGAAAATATTTGAAACAAAACCTTTAAACTAATTGGTTTTAGTTATAGCTAGATGAAATAAATTAAGACAAATATGTAAACTACAATATACATGCACTATAAATTAAGTGAAATAGACACCTATATCGTCTAAGATATGTAGATAACGGACTATAACCCTTAATTAGGTAAAAAAAAGGTAAGATAAATCCATCATTTTTTATTATTCGTATATATATATATGTTCTAACAGCAAAAAAGTACGGTCGGAAGTTTAATTTAACCCAATTTAACTTGAAGTTCCTTTGCCTTGGCCTTCTCCAACTTGTGAATCTTATCAGTGGACTTTCTTCCCAATTCACCACCTCCCATCCTTTTTCGGATCTGAAAGCGAAGACTCATTTAAATAAATCATTTCCCAGAAAAATACAGTCAAATTCAATAAATAACAGTTTACAATTACTACTTCAAAATTGAATGGTATTTAATGTTGTTTGTTCAAATATTGATACTATGTTGTGCATGACCACCATATACACTTTAAATGTCTACTTCATAATTTAATGGTAAAGTAGGTGTGGATGTGGTGATCAAGAACGTAATTACAAATTTTTGAACAAACAACAAATATGTATAAACACAATACATAATTCAGAAAAAAAGTTTTGGAAGTTTGTTTTAGAGATCATGCAGAAAGTACGTACGCCCATTTCTGACCCCCCCCCAATCTGTTCATGAAAAATTGTGTGGTGCCGAGCTTAATATACCTTAAAAATTCTTCTTAGTATGGAAACATTTATTTAATGTAATTGCATTATACATAACATTATTATTATTCTAAATGACGAAATAGTTTGACAACTGAATTAAAATCAGATAACCCTTCTTTCCATTTAGCTTTTATTACTATACTTTATGATAATCCACATTGTCAAATAAATATCACTTACGCAAATTATTGAACCTAACTTATCAGAAATTACGCATGTATCATTTTAGTAGGCTTTTAGCAATTATATAATTAGAAATGTAACAAACCTCATCATAGCGATCATTGTAATTCGTCTTGGCAGCGTCAACCAATTTGCTGAGAGCTGATTTGTCATCTCTAAAAATTAACAAAAAAAATATATAAAATACAACGAAGAAATAACCTGCCTCGTAAGACAGGAACATTCTCATCAGTATTTGGCTTAACCACAAGTCCAATAATGTAGGATTCAGAAAAGCCACAACTGACAACAATGTACTACACCACAATTCTAAACCCAAAATGATGGGTAAGATTCAGTGAAAACAAATGTACACAGCCACAATTCAATAATAGATTCAGCCGACAATTGCTAAATTATTGAGTATATCACAGCTCTTGTAAATAGGCTGTAGACAAGATTCAATATACACAAAACCACATAGGCTTTATAAGAGTAAAAATATAATCATAAGAACACCCCTATGGAAAAAAACGTACGGATTGACTCCTGTGAAAGCTAATGTGGTACACGTTTTCCTTCGAACAACACGTCCCAGACGAGCCTTTCCTTTCACAATGCAGTAAGGGACACCCATTTTTCGACAAAGCGATGGTAGAAACAAAACAATCTGAAATATGAATTTATATAACGCTTTAATATAAAAAGAGGATAAACATAGAAATGACTAAACGTAAAAAAAACATCAGACTGTCAAATTCTACATGTAGTGGTCAGTTGAAGAAATTCAGATAACATCATATAAAAACAATATATTTAGCTGTTTACAACAACTCAATATCCAGTTAAAATCCGGAGCCAATAGAAACATACATCGAAAATAAATATATATATATATTATTCTAAAAATAAACAAGTAAACCCACCTCAATTGGATCAACATCATGAGCAATAATAACTAACTGAGCTTTCTTCTGCTCTATTAAACTGGTCACAACACGAATACCAGATCGAACTTTAAGTGGACCTTTGGTGGCTTTGTCTGGCTTTCCCTCAGCACGTTCTCCAGCTCGACTTCCTAAACGAGCTTTCTTCTCCTGCTTGCTTTCTGGTCGATACTTCTCCAAGAGCCGAAATAACTGAGATGCTGAAAATGATATTTAGTCGAATTATCATGCACAATAAACAATGTCTGCTTAGCTTTTAAGGTAATCAGGTCTCCCAGCCTGTTTAACAAATTAGATAAATGTTATGAAACATGCAAATCAAAATATATATTATTTTTTCGTAAAAATGTTTTGATTGATCTTATTACAATTTTTACAACAAACATATTTTCCCAGAAGTATAAATATATTTTTAATATGCATGTTTTAAAACCACCAAACTAAAAATAAATAAACCCATCAACAAACACGGTTCCCATGGAATTTTCAGAAAAAAATTCCCTGACCAAATTTCCAAAAATCTAGAGTAAGCAAATATTATAATAATAGGAAATTAATAATGTACCATGTTTTTATGTTTCGATATTATATCAATATAAAAACACCCTACTTCTATTTATAAATAATGTCGATAAAACTTCTATACAAATATTATAACATATACTATACATATATATATATAAAGAAAGACAATCATTGTTACTTAGATTATTAGGTTTAATTTAAACACAGTAGATTAACTTATTATCAAAGAATAGTTAACAAAATAATAGGTAAAAGCACTGATAATATAATTTATTGATACAAAAATATTTTTTAATATAGACATAAGATACAGAAAAGGAATCATTCATCTATGGTAATATAAAATATGTTGAATAAAAATAAAATCTAATTCTGTAGTTGTTATTTTCTGGAAGAGGCAAACATTTTTAAATATAAATATAATATAATATGTACGTTTTTTTGAAAATCACCAAACTCGACAAAATTTCCCTGACCTTTTCTGCAAATCACCTTAAATGATCAAAATTCCCACACTTTTCCAGGTTTTCCCTGACCATTTTAAAATTCCCTGACTTTTCCTGGTTTTCCAGAAGCGTGAGAACCATGTGTTATATTAATGAGTGAAAGAAACATACACAGTTATTAACGAATAACTTTAAAAATAATAAACTAAATTATTTCAAGCACCTCATAATAAAATATATCAAAATAGTAAATCTTACGTTATATATCATATGATACATATTATAATTAGTATTTATGACAAACCTATTTATAGTTGAAGTTCTTCGTGGGGAAATATGTTCAGCATCGGAGAAGTCAGCATCAGAGACTTCAAGATGGTCATCTTCTCCATTGGCAACACTATGGCCACCATTACTAAGCCACTTTTTCCCCGGCATCCATTGAGACCAAGTCTTCTTTTGACTTGAGCCATTACTTGGCGTTGTAGATGGTGGTGGTGGTTTTGGAACTGTTCGTATATGTGTGTTAGGGGTATTTGAATTTCCATTGACTGTAGATGTGATCGATTTCCGACCTGAAAGGAAAGTGTTGGAATAAATATTTTCTAAATATTCTATAATTTGTTAAAAACAAGCTAATCAATTTTATAGCCTAATATTAATAACAATTAAAAGAACTGACATAAATATAAATTAAAAACATTTGTTAAAATAATGTAATAGTGTATCTATGGAAACCGTATTTGGATAACAAACGTATAAAAACGATAAAAGAATGGACTGAGTAGAATAGAAAAATAGATTAGATGCATTTATTAAAAAAATAAATGAAGATTACAAAGAGTAGACTAAGTTGGTAAATTAAAATTATAAAATTATGTTGTTTTATAAATGAGAATTTTAGTTATACAATTAAAAATATACATTTTACACGAGAATATTGAATTACTTAATCTACCTTTAGTTGATGGGACATCAGGCACATGAGCTGTTGACCTGCGTCGAGGGTTCGTAGAAGTAGGTGGTGGCATTTCTTCTCTCCCATTTGCCGAAGGCTGTTTTGAAGGCGTTTTAAATGGTCTGGAAAAATTTGGCGATTCATCAGAGTCTTCAATGAAATCGTCACAGTCATCAGTAGGGGGAGGGGCGCTCCGGCGCGATTTTGATGAAGCTTGTGGTAGGCTACGACGTGTGGATCTTCTTCGTGGTGTGTCATCAAAAGATGGGTTTACCTCTGTAGAAACTGTTTTATGGCTTGATTTCGCTGTTCGACCAGGTGACTATAAAAAAATATAATTAATAAATAAATTTCTCCAGGCAAACGAATTTTCATACCAAGAATAAGCAATATAGCTGCATTACTGATTTTGGCTTACTAAATATTTTAAAGCAAGGAAAATATACGAAATAATATGAACTAAAAAGACATTAGAAATGGAGGTAATACACTATTAATCCTATTTTACCGACCATGGATGACTCTCGTCCAGATGAATAAAAAAATGATAATACTAAAAATAAACATTGAAACGAAACGAAACTTCATGACTTTTCCTGAAACTTTCTTTTGGTTATTTTGGTACCTTATTTATAAAAATCCACCAGGTCTAACTACATATCTTAACATGCTTCTGGAACTAACTACCATTTAATTTTAATTTTTTCTACTTAATCTCGCATAATAAATTCAAATACAAATTTACTGTACCTATAACATACGTCGACAAATTCAAAAATATTGTTTACCATAAATATTATCCTGACCAGTGGCATAGTAAAATCGATATTCGTATGAAATTGCTAACGAACAAAATATGTTGTCCAAAAGTTAGATCACCACATATTACCCGATAAAATCGATATTCGTATGAAATTGCTAACGAACAAAATATGTTGTCCAAAAGTTAGATCACCACATATTACCCAGTAAGTATTTAGTATATAGGTAATGTTAAATTGTAGTTTCACTGGCGGCCAATAACCAAATTTAGATGTTTGATTTCTATGTTTTACATACTTATATAAAATATATGTGCACAGTAATACGATTTAGATTAAACTAAATGTAGTATAAACTATATATAATATATTTCTGTTTAATGTATAACAAAAGGATGACTCTTATTCATGGTCGGCATTATGGGATATGAAATATGGTCGGTAAAATAGGGTTAACCCGATACCATTATTCAGCTTTTGAGTGTACCTTGTATATTTAAGAAATATGTATCAATCCACAAACCCTCTTTTCAACTTTCAATCAGACTATACTCATGGATATCTTGTCATGAATAAACATCCCAAAACAGAATTAATATTATCTATACATCTCTGACCTTCCAGGGATGCAAAAATAACGAGTGGAATTGAATCCAGGCGTGGTTTCAAATATCAAATATAATATTCAATTTCCTCGGTTAATGTATAAAAAAACAGTAGTCTGCAGTACGATTAATTAGCGGTGAGGTGTAAAATAGCTACAACGCGTGTTATGTATAGCAGCTATCATAGACATCTTGTTTTAGCTCGCTGTCGATGCGACAGTATTATAACTAGTATTCTATATATACTTTGTATATTAGTTATATTTCCTTACCTTTTTAAATATGTTAGGAAATTCTGTCATAAAACTTTTTTTAAACACATTTCCGTGTAAATAACATCATAAACTGTAAACTTATTGATAATAGTAAAATTAATCAGAGAACTGACATATCCAATGGGGGTGAGAGAGAATGAGTTAGTTAAAATGCACTAGCCCAGTGGGTAAGTTAGAATAAGAAGCCACTCGCCCAAGAGAAAGTGTATATTTTTGTAGTTTGCATCCTTGTCTTCTTAGTTTTATATGGATGTACTTTTTTTTATGTCCCATATATTCATATATATATCGTTAATTAAGTACTATATAATGTAGTTGCATGTTAAATGTTGATATATTATTTAAGTTTGAAGTTGATTTGTTTTTATAATTATTAGCTGATTAATTATCAGATAATTATGCATATACCCTATTTTAAGTATTAAACTGGCAATATCTAAACTGATATTTCCTTTCAATCGTTTTTTTACAAGTCCATGAACTTATTGCCAACACTCATGTTTTTATGGTAAACTTATGGATAAGCAGCATAAAATCATATCAGGTTGACCACTAAGTTTATTTAGAAACTAGCATACCTGAAACAAAATGCATGTTTATTTACAACCTATATAGTAAATAATATGCATTTGATTTAATAACTATATAAGAAAATCTATACAACCAATTAATCATAAAACGTTTTTTTGTTAAATATTTTTGTTGTAAATTCAGACATACCTCAGCATAAACCTTGTTTTCACAAATATTACTGCATATCAAATGTCCCATTTGGCAAAGTATCAAATAACTTTAACAAATCAAAAAGTGGAATGCAATATTTAGAAAAATTATTTAAATTGTGTAAATGTATACTTTTGTTTTTAAAAGTAGCATCATTTAGCAAAATATTACATTTAATTTAAAAATCATTAGATGTTTATAAAGTTTTATTTGACATCTATTTCACTCATATAAAATATATTGTTCCCAAAAAGCCAAAACGAAAGCATACATTTACTAATAGAAGCAGTAACTTTCAATTTTAGAAATATACAAATACATTTAGTGTCTGTCATAAACTTAGTTTATATGAAATCATGACATTAGTAATAAATAAATGTAAACTATTAGTTACTTATATAAAAGATAGCATTACTTTAAAAGTTAAAAAAATCTTACTTACAAATAAAGTTATCACAGTATTTAAACAAATTATTATTAAAGTTAATTACTCAGTGGATGTTTTACAAATAGTATATTTTTAGTATAGTGAAACCAAAATGAAAAAACATTGCAAAGCAATATAATATCTAATATCCAAATTGCATGTTTTCCAATACATGTATAAGAACTAAATTTAGTTTTCAATGACAGTTTTGAATCTATATATGTGTTATATTACATGTGACTGCAAAAGATGCATATTGGACAAATAATGAAGTATTAAATCTTTCAGATTACAAACTAAGGTACAATAAAATATAAATTCTTACTTTGAAAAACTATTTCTGTTGCAGATGCATTGAAACACTATATAGTTGTTTGGCATATATAGCAAATATCATACTATATAATCGGATCTTTTACTGTGCTGATAGGACTTGACAGACAAAAGTCCATTGATACAGTACTAGAATCATGTACTTTATTTTGATCACCAATTAGAATATGTTTCAATAAGTAAACAGTCTCTCATGTGCAATGAGATGCTAAAGTCGTCATGTATTTAAAGACTGAATTTTGAACATGGTGCATTGAGCACCCACCAAATTCTAAAATAATTTTGCAAACTTGTTCAAAAGTACTAAAACGCACCTTGCTCACACTGTCACACATGATACCTAAACAATACTTGATTAACAACCTTGCAACCTTCATAATTTCTTTAATGTATTAAAATTGAAGTATCAACAACAGATGATACACAAAGAAACTCAGTATAGACCTATCAATAACAATACATCCTACAAGAATCATGATTAATTTTTGAAAATAATTTATGGTTCTCTAGTCAATCACAAGAGAAAATTGACCATCATTGAGTTGTTCATTTATTATACAGGTCATCATTAGTGTACTTTACAATAACTAAACTTAGGATATATGTCAACTTCTGTATAATGTCATTAGATTTAGGAAAGATACAATAAACGGATTTACCAATATGATAAACAAAACAAAAGGCAAGTGAGTTGTGACAATAGTTATAAATGATAATTAAAGATGCTCAAAACCTATTGACTAATCCTTTAAATTAGTCCTACACATAATCTATACAAATATATCATGAATATTAATGGTAAACTATCTATATATGTGTCTTATATTGATTTAATATATTTCTTTAACATCTCTCATCAAAATACTTATATGTATTTAAATGATCTTTAATTGATGTAAAGTTTTGTTCATTTCAGATTTATGTACCTACACACATTGACATAAACTAAAAGTTAGCTGTGTAACTGTTTTGCTTTTTTAATATAAATATTTAATACTAAAAATATATTGCACGAATTGCTTTGCTTCTTGTTTTTATTGTTGCTTTCCATGTTAATTGCTAAATTTGAGTTTGTTTATATTGTTGACTGTTATTTTGTGTTAGGGTATTGGTTTTGTTTATCATAGACTATATTGTAATATTATATAATTTATGATATTTCTATATTCTGTCAGGGAATACTTTAAGTAGCATGTTGTAAAATGCATGTTGTTTTATGAATTGAGTGAAAGGCAGACTTTCTAAAATTAGTTATTTTAAAATCGTCTCAAACAGGTAATTAGAATTTGTGAATTTACTCAAAACTCATCAAAAATATGTTAACATTTGGTATTTTTATATTCTTCATTATATTTATGTATATTATCATATTTTAGTTGAATAGTACTGTTTCTTAAAAACAGTGTTTTAATGGTATTTTATCTTTGTATGTTATCTTTTTATCTTAGGTGTGTTGTAAAAATAGTCTATTTGTGTAGTGTCATATTGTTTTGTAGTTGAAGTGTGTATATTAAATGAACACACAATCATATAGGAATGCAAAAATGTTGTTTAGAAATAATAAATTAAAATATTGATATTTGATTGCATTTCTATGAAGATAGAACAGGATTATGGCCAATTATGAAGGAATTCAAATATGTTAATTAGAAGACTATCTTGAACTGTTTCAGATATGTTAATTTTTCATATATTATTAGACAGTCAATTTTTGTGTGAATTTTTTACATTTGAATTGAAATAGAATAGCATTATGATCAATTTATTTAAAATATTATATAACATTTATGTAGGAATTCAAATATGTTAATTAGAAAATTGTATCTTGATCTGTTTCAGTTATTTTAATTTATCAACATAGTCATAGATAGTTAATTTTGATACACTTGATTTCTACATTTGAATTAAAATAGAGCAGGGTTATGGCCAATTTATTTATAGATTATGTAAAACTAATCAAGTAATCTAAATATAATAATTAGAAGACTGCATCTAATATAATTGTTTAAATATTTGAATTTTATTATGCTTACTAGATCCATTTTGAGTTGAGATAATGTTCTTGATTTTTGTAGAAACATAAGAAAATTCTGCTCAAATTTTAATAATAGATAATACATAAAATGAATCAAGGTATCTAAAAATGATAATCAGAAATCTATATTTGATAGTTTGAATATATTTTAAAATTTAATATACTAAACTTACTCTATGCTTATTTTTTTCTCTTAAATTATATGGAAACATGACAGTTTAGCTAATAATTTTCAAACATATTCCATTTAGTGTAATCACACCTTTAGTGATGCAAAGAACTGCTTAACAATAATCATTGTCAAGGTCATACCTAAATGTCGCCAATGTGTAAAATATTATTCAATTAAAACAATCTTCATTTTGAAATATTATTTAAAAAACTAAACATTATATTATAAACAAATAATTATACATAACAGTAATTGAAATAGGTATATTTTTTACTACTGCAGTATAGATTTGGTATAATTCAATAATAATTTACAGTATCAGTTGTATTCCAATAAGGACTTTTGACTATATCAGAACAATAATTTCTTTTTAATAGGTTCTTTAAATCACAAAAAATAAAATAGAGTTGAGTTGAGTTAAATGGAATGTATGCCAACAATTTCTTAATAATATAATATGTAAAATTAATTTAAAAATATGATAATTAGACACCTGTATATTTAATAGTTTTAAAGATATTTAAAGCAAAATATACTTACTAGACTACTTTTAAAATGAAATATTTGTTATGGATTTCTATTAAAAATATGATGAAGACATGCTCAAATTTTCTTAATATTGAGTGAAATTAATAAAATAATGTATAAAGGATAATTAGAAGGATGAGTGAAAATATTTTAAAATTGTAAATTTGACAGTGAAGATATTTCACAATTGTATATTTTCTTAACTTTGCATTTTGATATGAAATAAAACAAAGATAAGCTAACATTTTCTTAGGTATTATATAAAATTAATCAAGGAATCTAAAAAAAATACAATTATACAAAATATCTATCCAAATTTAATATGCATTAGGCAAGATTTAACAAGGTTACTGCTTATTAAGAAATTGAATATGAAATAAGGTATAACAATAAGAAGAACATTACATTCATTTCATTTTAATTATTAATAATATATTGCTAATTCAATTTACAGGGTGTCAACCACCTTATCATAATGGTTTTGCATGACTTTTGCAGGTTTCTGTAAAATTTTGCAGGTGATATATGTAGGAAGGGGATATATTCAGAAGTAGTTTGAGAAAACTACACTTTATTAAGAGAACTACATGGATAG
>JAYRBW010056058.1:0-10958 GCA_036023295.1 Invenusta paracnida | reverse complement strand
ATAAAACAAAAATAAAGACATTGACATACCTTGATTAGCGGGGAAAAAATCCTCGAAGTACAATTAGCACCCTCGGCCTGAGGTGTAATTGTGCTTCTAGAATTTTATCTCCAGCTAATCGCGGTACGTAATATACTAATATAACATGAATAATTAAATATTTAAAATATCCTATTAACTCAAGATTCATTAATTCATTATTTTTTCTTATAAAGAACAAGAAAAAACAAAGAGTAATTATTATTCTGTGAGAAAAACAAAACCACAACTACACGCACTAAAACCTATAATATGGGAAATAAATAATAATCTATGACTATTCCACTGTAGTATTTGATACAAATTATTATTTTTACTTTATCATCCATTATAAGGTGATTTCAAATAATCAATTATCTAAATCAAATTCTACATTACAAATTTGTTTGAATTGATTCATTACATAGTTATGTTGTTGCACTTTTTGGAATGGTGTACAAGAAAAATGTTATACCCAAATTTCGATTACACCACTCTTGAATAGAACTATTTATCTCAGTACATGTGGTAGCCATTTTTAATTTTCACCTGGATCTAATTTAAATTTTGGATCCATAGTATCTAACTCTTTTTTGTGTATGAAGATGATACTCATATCAGCTTTATCAATAATATATAGTCTTATATGTTTGGGATATCGCTATTGTAAGACATATTTCATGTTCTTATAAAAAAAAAATCCAATATCCATTAATGTATCTTTCACAATAATGTGTATTATAAGAATTAATAAATATTTTTAAAGAAACAAGTTATCATAACTTCAACCAGACAATTCGTGATTGCTATACGTAAACCCATCAAATATTCCACTAAAGCACCCTAGCTACAAGTGAAATTGTCAAACTATAATAAAGTATAATTACAACTATGTATCATACCACTGATAGAAGTAGTGAATTTTGAAATAAAAGCTTTCTTTATTTATTTATTTACAAGCTTTCAAATTATAAACTGAAACTATCTTAATAAAAAATGTTTATTTAAAATGATAAATTAAAGCATGACACACAAAACATCTAGTTTGAAAAGGAATATTTATTAAACATGGATATTAATATATAATAAATACTGTACAGCACAGTTTCACAATGACAGCACAAGCACCACTTTATAAATAGTTGACATGGATAACAGGAAGAAATTTTAAGTAAATAAATACATGTACATCAAAAATAACTTTAATAGATATAAATAAATATTAGTCGAAATAGCAATAGAGATATTCATTAGAATAACAGAAACATATTTAAAATTATTTACTTTAAAACTGTATAAAATAAACAAGTATGTACAAAATAATAAGAAACACCCTTCTAAAAGAGCATGAAATATTATTTTAAAATTACTGACGCGTTCATATTTATATTTTATTAAAATTTGTTTGCTCATTGATATGATTTGATATTTTTTAATTTATTATTTTTGTGGTGATGGAGTTATTTAATAGAACTAAATAGAGTCAATGTGCAGTAAACAGTACAACTCGGAAACATTGCAATAAAAAATGTAGTCATCAAATACACATAAATAACAAATTATTCCTATGTTAATTAATACAAAATTAGTAGGAATAAAAGGGTCGTGATACAAAGAATTTCTCAATTTTGTTGAAAAGATTAGTATCATTAATTATTCATACTAATTCAGTTTAGATTAGTGTTTAAATTTATGCAATTTTACGATCAAACTGTAATATGTATTATATATATGCATAGCTGATAAACAGTGTATTTCATTATAACTAAATGCTTTCTAAAATTCTTAAATGGTAGATTCTTGAAACAAAAATTAAAACGACATTCAAAATTGCCACCACCATTTATTGATTTAGTTAGTCACCTTATCAGTATCGATGACCAATTAAAAAATTATCTCATCTTTGTTCATACGTGGTAAAAAGCAAGCATTATTTTAATCTTTATAATTATGACATGACGTGAGTTTACTTATTTAATTAATGCATAACACTATGCATCTACTGTGTACAATATGACTGCATAATATTATCTGTAAAATTAAATTAAAAGCCACAGATTGTATAAATTCAAAAAAGGTTTTATTGTCATTATATAAATAGAAATTAAAGACAGTCAGACGCGTTTCGTGAATTCTCGTTGGTGACAACACCCAAAGTGAAATGTTACAGTAACATAATTTAATAAATATACAAATTAAAAAGAATTATTACGTTAATACAGATATGCTGAACAAATTGATAGTATAATCAGATTACGTTACCTCGAGATATATTGCAACCTGGGCCTTTTTAATTGTATTTTGAAATTGTATAATAGAAGAAGTTATATAAAAAATTATCGTTTTGTGTTAACGGATTTTTTAAATGAAGCAAATATATAACTATCTAAATGAAAGTTGAAATCGTATTGTAACAGCTTTTTGAAAAATGTAGAGGTGAAAATGAATATTTTGCCACTATTTTGCTGGTTTATGCAAACAAAAGCATTAAACAAGATAACAATATGCTTTTGTTCCCATATTTTAGCGAAACCGAAACTAAGTAGGCGTTAGTTTCTAGAATTACAATTCTGTCCATATAACATAAACAATCCAATATTTGTGGATTCAAATAATAAAAATGTGGCGAAAGCAGTCAACAGATAGAAAGAGAGTGAGAGAAAGTAAACTCTAGTTGTGATCGGAGTCTCCGGTGACCCTCAAACTGAGGACCAACTCCGCCTCCTCCGGGCCCAATCGATGAATTCCCAGATCTGTGAGAGCTGCCAGGAAGTCACTTCCACCTACTTTGCTACTACCACCGCCGCCATGAAGACCCTTGTAGAGGGTGTCCTTGAGAAGGAGAGCAGAACCCCTGTTGAGACACAGGAGGGAGATAGCCTCGCGCACCTCACGGAAGTAGACCTCAGGTTTGCGAGTATAGAGGGCAAACAGCGGGATCAGATTCTTCATCAGGTCAAAACGGATCTGGGCGGCACCACCCACATTGAACTTGTTGCGAAGGATTACCTAATCGGGCGAGTTGTGTGGAATAAATTGGATAGGAATTGTTTCAAATTTAATTTGAATCTCACGGTTGAGTAAATACATAGTTCAGACTTTTTGTAACTCTAATTACATTTTTCTCATCAGATATACCTATTAAGATCAAAATTAAAATAACGAAATATGATAGGTAGTTAAAATCTTATTTTGAGTTTATTTAATTGATAAAAATAAAGTTGAAACAACTAAAACTAATATAGAAAAGTTTATAATTCTACAGTAAAAAGTGAGTTCTTCGTCCTCACGAATATATCGAAGAATAATATAGAAATATAAGAACTATAGCTAAACGAAAATCTAGCAATCACTCATGTAATTTTGCAATTAACGAAGTGGGTATTTTCAAATAGAGATGTTATACTCCAATAAATATAAATAATTGAATTGTACTTTTCTATAATTCTTAAGCTAAATAAAAATATATACATAGTACAAATCGATAAACAGAATGGCCCTGACAAATTGCTAGAACGAACGAAGTGATTATATTTGTTTATTTATAAAGTAATACCATTTTTACTCGCAAGTAGTAGCATATAATTATAGAAGTAAAATTAATTCATATACTGGTGTGTTATGTCGTATCTTAAAATATAGAGATACATTCCCAGTTTCATTATGTAAAATATCCATTATTATACACAGAAATTTAGAAATTCATTTACTTTAGGAGGCAAAGGTTGAATGAAAAAGACGACTCACCTTTTTATAAAAGAACAGATTGAGCTTGGCAGCGAGTGTCTGCCACACGCGTGCAAATAGTGGTCCTACCAGACTGTCGTGGAGCATGTGGAGACGATCCCGGAGCACGAGGAGCATCTCACAAGCTGCCGGGGAGAGACCCAGGCAAGACTCAGAGGCGGCAGTGGGTAGGGACATCCAGCGGGCTTGTCGATAGCTTCTGGAACGGGCGGACACATCGTCTTCAACACTCCGGACCAAGCGAGCGAGCATCTCCCGGGACATATGCTCGTAGAGGCGGAGGGGCGCGGAGAACACGGACTGTTGTTGATGGTAATCATCGCCTGAGGTTGCCAGACCGCCCAGCCATACAACGTCTTCCTCTTGTATCAAGGTCTATGAATCATGGCAAGTGGTAGTTAGTATTAAATGTCGTGTTTGACATACATGAAATATAATTGGTTCTCAGTCAAAAACCCTCTCTCAAATAAAAATCCTATTTTAACTTTTATCTGTAACGTATTGTACAGATTTTGTCGTAATCTATAAATTACTAAAAAGAGAGAATAAACTCCAGTAAAGCCCTTATTATTTTAGCATCATATCAATTGTCATATAATGATGAATAAGTAATTGTACCATAAAAAATGTTCATGGTCTTAAAATAGGAAGATTTACAGAATTTCTGTAAACCAGTTTTACTATTATAATGTAAATATAGAATATGTTATCATAAACATTACCATAATTATCGTTTATGCCTTTGTTTGTTACGTTTTCTTCACAATAATATTATGATTAAAAAATTGAAGAATAAAATTAACATGAACAGTACTGAAAATGCACAAATGGTGTTAAGCAGGAAATTCCACAGCATTTTTATGGATAACATTATTTTCAAACTTTTGATAACAATTTTTAAATATTAGCCGCACTCGATTAGCAGATGCACACATCGAAACTGTTACCCGAAGTGTGAGCATGAGTTATTCTAACGATATTTTTAAAAGTGTATCCACTCAAAAATGATCACCCATATTCAATAATGTACCGCACTACAGAATTTATGAATACTGAAATGTTTTAATTATTGCTCGCAAAATTTATCAACTAATAAATCCTAAGTTGGTTTGAAGGCTCCTGGTCTTCATTAGTAGCCGCCCCTGAGAAACAGCTTTTACATCGTAATTATTAATCACTCTCAACTAGCTGAGCTGCATTCATTGGAATATCAGAGCGACAAAGTGGGGCAAAGTTTACCATTATCAATTGAAATTACTGCAAGCATTCCCAAAAGCTGCCATATTTAATTAATACATACCTCACTGAGTAGTCTTTTGACGGTAGTGGTCTTGGACTCATCCAGATCACTCTGGCTTTCATCCCGAGCATCTCCGTCACATGATATCGACTGTTGACAGAGATAACGAGCCGACTCGTCCTCCCAGAACTCTATATAGAACTGCAGTGATGATGGAAAGGAAAGACGCAATATGGAAATAAATATAAAAATTTAAAAAAGAACAAATCTTTAAAATTATTTTGTAATTATTTGATTTATTTGTTTTCTCTGTTACATTTTTTTCTGTTAACTTTTATAGCAGGTGCGTGTGCTACTTCACATCACTCCAAAGTGCTTTTCTGACAACTATGTATATGTATACATAAAATATGTACACATAAATTTGTATTCTAAGAATACAAATTTATGTGTACATATTTTATGTATTTCTAAAAAACGAAGTAATTAAGAAAAAATCCACATGATTAATAAACATAGCGACTACTTTTAATTTTTTACGAAGTAAGATTGTAATGATAATAGAAACAGTTCTTTGATCTTATTAATCTCTCAGCTTTCAAATAAACAAAACGGTTTTTAAATACATATGTCTATATTACAGCGTTAACATTTTCGATATACAAAAATTCTTTGATTTTTTTATTTTAATTCAAAACATCTACACTTTGTCTTTTTATTTGGGAAAAAAATCGTGTATCAAACAATAATAATACATAAAATAAATCAAGACAAAACAATTTTTTTATATAAGCCAAATGTTTTAAGAAACATCAAGATCTACGCCTTCTTATTTTAATTTACTTGGTCTGGTAAATATGTGAAAGAAAAGAAACTATTTGGTAAGGACAATAATAGTAGAATATTCAAAGACTACTGGAAAACCTTTTGTATCACAAGCAGGAATCTGACAACAATAACATTACATTAGAGATAATGGAGTTTAAATTACAAAAAACAAATAGAGATCAAGCATGCTGATTGCACTCACAGGATCATCAGCCCATTCCACCAAAGTCTCCCGGACCGCATAGAGGGCATTGACAACGTCGGCCCAGCGTCGGTCGCAGGGTGTTGTTGTTTTGGTAACCTGAGCAAGTCGGAGGCGAAAGTCGTCCAGGAGGCCCAGTTGGAGTCTGTGGAACTGGGCCCGACGGGTGAGAGATCGGAGACGCCGAGCTCGACCTGTCATTGCCAGTAGGAGACCCAGGAACTCCTCACAGCATTCCGGGCTAAAATGGGGGGGGGATTGAAATGAATTCTCGTCAATCTATTCAATACAAATTTAAAGGTCGTTAATATAACACTATATCGACTACCAAAATAAATTGCAAGTACAATCTTGTTTTAATAGTATTCTGTAATTTATTTCAATCAAATGTGGTGCGGACTAAAGTATACCGACTCTAAAATTTAAAAAATGTGTTATACCAATTTGCATTAAAGTAAGATTTATAATTACAAATATATAAATATTATGATGATATCTTAAAAAAATTCAGGTTAGAAATTTGCAATAACGCAAATTAAGTTGTCTTTTTATTTGCTATTAGATTAATAATTAATGAATACATATTATGTAAATAACACTTTATTTTAAAATAATCCAAATGACGAGATTTCTAAGTTATATGTATAATATCAACCTGAAAAAATAGAAAGACGATATAAAGTAGTTATTCATTATGTACTCTGTACTCCAAATCAACTTATATACACGCAAAGCAAAATATGGTTTATATCTAGTCCACATTAATTTAATACATACATACCATTATAAACAGTTTGATACATCTGCATGGTATCATTCATATAGATACAAAATAGATTATTTGAATCGGTCGTAAAATTATTTTGTATTTTATGTTTAGTTTTCAAAAATGAAGGATAAATAATGTACTCAATATTGAGCTTGAGAATATGATCATACTCAAAAATACAATTAATATACTAAGAAAGTTAATACTGCTTAAAAAACTTTAATAATAAAAATTGACTTATCAAATAATTTTACAATAGTTTTATTAATTTGTGGTTAATTAGATAAATTGTAAAAACTTTTATTATAAGTGTGTAAAGCTAATTTATTAGATTTCTTTTTCAAAAGACTTATTTACTCAATGACAATTTTCTTTACATATATTTTGAAATCCAAATAATTTCCACCATCCTAATTTATTTTTCTAGCCAATTTTACAGAGCAGGCACATTTAGAAGAAACCCTGTCCGATTCTTGCTTTTGTATACTTACTAGTTAACAGGGCTTGAAATTAGTTTCAAATAAATTACTGTTCTTACAAACTTACTTACTTATTTGTATATGGACTTAATAACACAATTTTATTTATAATTGGAATATCTGAGAAAATATTCTAAAGACCCAACCAAAATCACTCTAAATGCGGAAAAATTTCGATCCCTACGTTCCCTCACCGTTTGATTTCCTGGGTCACCGACTTCCAAGCCGTCTTGCCAAGAAACAGCTCATCCAACTTGCGTGTGGCAAACTTGCGCTCGACAGCCAACCAGCGCTGGAACCACAGATCAGCGGTGAAGACATCACTGGGACAAGGTAGACTGCCCGGGTAGCCGAACCCGACCCTCAGCTCACTGTCTAGGCTCAAGGCCTCGTCAAGGAGGTGAGAGAAGAGATCATCGTCGCAGGAATCTGTCATTAGGTCTATGTCGGCTTCCATCTTGGTCAACACCAGGAAAATCAGTCCGCGTACGAACTCGAGCTGTATTTAGTAAGGAAAATAAGATGTATAGGGAATTGGGAAGGTCAAGAAACGAAGTATTAAATTGTATCTCATTGAATTTCTGTACTGTTAGATTTTAACTGTAAAATCGGCTTTAAAGCAATATGAAATAGATATTATTTTTTTAATTTGAATAAACAAATACTATTACGAAATTTTGTTATGCGTAGTAAAAATATATTAAGAATAACTTTATTTTATTCAAAGATAAACACTAAAAATTATCAAAATTAAATTTCAGATTTTAAAATATAACAAATGCTATAGAAATATACTTCCATGTAAATATTGGCAACAAAATTGTGTATTAATATCGCTTTATTTACAAGTTATCGCTATTTTTTTAATATTGAAATTTTTCAAGCATGAATTAGTTACAGCATTACAATGAAAACAAATAGTCTATTAACTATCAATACAGTATTTACTGCATATCAATTCATGCATATTTGCTCTGATCAGCGTCGGGTACATAAATAAATTAAAAAAGAATCACCTATCTAATAGATAAGTATACAATACTGTTTGGACTATGCAATATGCAGATCTAAAATTATTTATTTATACATTATGTATATATATATATGTATTATGTGTATGTGTATGTATATACATATAAAAAATTAACCTTATTTCTTGAATGATAAAGTAAAAATGACAATGCAAAAAACAAGTAGACAATAATTGACTAGAAGTAAATAAAATTAGTTAACTATTGACAGGAAATATCACGTACATAATTCCAGGTTTCGAGACATTAAAGTATACGAATCCAGTTCACATTACCATCGAAGGAACTATACAAAAATTATTTAGAAAAAATATGGCACTGCATTTTAAATTATACATTATTATATATTTTCTTTAATATTATGAAAGAAAGAAATTCTACAAATACCATATTTCTAACTATTAAATCTAAAAATAGCCACTATTTGACAAAAAGGAAAAATATACAAACAAGAAGATTTACCTTCACATCCACTTTCGACATTTTGATTTTGGCCATGCAGGGCTGAACAGTATGGACCAGAAAATGCTCGTGATCTTTAATCCAAGTCAGGACCTGAGTCATGTACCATTCTGGCTGAAAGGGGATCAATCGGAAAATGAATAAAACTATAAGTATAATCACTCAGTATTTTTAGACTACATCTACAATGAAAAAATAATTATTATTATATATTTATATAGCGCTAAAATATTGTACACAAAGTGTCTTCAGCCAGTGAATAAATTATTTTTATTAACATAAAATACGACACCTTATCCAGTCGGTTTGTCTTTCGATCACCAGAGAAGTGAAATCTGAATCGTTTACAGAGAGGTTCCAGCATGATCTGGATTGGAGGAAGAATTGGTTTCCAGTCACGAAATAAAGCCCCTTTGCTTTCTTCTTGCTGTGCCATGTGATCACTTTTAAAAACACTCGTTAAGGAAGTTTATGATTTAAAGGAGTCAATGTATAATTCTAATAAACATTAAAAGTTGAATAAATTAAAATTGTGTTAAATTATATCGGCAGTATTTTTCTATAAATTGTATTTGTATAAAATGGTTAATGACAAATATATTGACAAATGAAACTTCTAAAACGTTAAATACAGCAACTAACAATTAGATAAGAATAAATTTTGCAGTTGATCACTTATATTAATTTAGACATATAATGAAAGACGCTCATTTATTAAAAAGTTATAAATGCCACTACAAAATTAATTATCAAAAAACATGGTGGCGTTATGCACAATCAAACATCTAAGATTTTCTAACTTAAGAAAGGATACGGTAACTTGAGTTGTACAAGATGACAGAAGTTTCTTTCAAACTTTTCCAAAATGTCTTCTTCACTCAGAGTTGTTTGTTCCAAAGTCTTACTTTTAGATGAAGAGATAAAAGGCCAGTTGAGTAAGTTGAGAGATTCGTGAAATTCACTGCATAGAAAATAAAAGATGATTAATTTTTTCAACTAAAATATTATGTGAAGTAATATTTTAAAATTAACATAAAACAATTTGAACAATTTAACATCATTTGAAATAAGGTTTGTAGATATACACAATAAATTTGCAAAATCGGGCGCTTAAATAGAAAACGCTTAAGTAGATAAAATATACAAATTAATTAAATGATAATGATAGATAAATAAAATATTTAACTAAATAATTAATAAAAAACCGTTTTATTCATAGATATTAAGTTTTAATAAATGCAACTAGATCGACGATCTAAGCAATATCTACAAGAAGGCAGCAGCGGCACTGTTCAATCCATTTTTCTATGTATTAGATTAATCTGGATATAGACGATCGGTTGATAAAAATATTCACATTGATTAACTATCAAGACAATCAAATCAAAATAGAAAAAAAGGTTAAAACGACGACCCTCTTAATTTTCATAAACATTGCTTAGATTTTATACAATTACATTAAAAGTCAGTATCTGTTTTTAGCTATATTTAAGTTGAACATTATTGTTAATGAATATTGGTTTATCTGCACGTTTTTATATTTACACTAAACAACTAATATTCTAATAAAATAAAGTGCTACAAAATTTAATCAGAAATACGGATACAATTTTTAAATGAAAACAGATGTAGTGAATTTAATTTTAATATTTTAATTTATATAGGTAATGACAAGATAAGAACCCATTCTATATTATAAATAAAGAAGGCATAATAAAAGGATAGCTCTTGCTGCAAAATATGACTTTTATTCGCAAATTTAAAACAAGACAGAGAACAACTGAATAACGATACGAGTTCGATATACAAACACGCACAGAAATGCAACAATTCATTTTCTGTCAGTATACTATCAAGAGGAAAGAACAAAACTGACATGCGCTTTAAAGAGGAAATATTGATCGGACAACACCAACCATAGTGAGGTGTCTTAGAGGCAACAATATGACTAATCGATGCACGCCGGACAAAAGCACCAATTTTTTTAGAGCTATATGTGGGTGTAGAGATTAAAAAAATCCATTGCTCCAAGAAAAAAAATATTTGGAGCAGGTCAAAAATGGCTTCAAAATGGCCGCCAAAACGTAAAATTTAAAAATTTAGGCTCTATATTGCATTAAAAACATACCATATTAATAGATTTAATAAATAATGATTATATAGTACTATTTTTATATATATT
>JAYRBW010056047.1:0-10958 GCA_036023295.1 Invenusta paracnida | reverse complement strand
TCTGGTTATGCATCTGGCAGCAGTGCGCAATTCAACATCTAATTTCTCCAGATGTGTACTTGCAGTGGCCGGCATCCTTCAAAACATCGACAATATCTTCGGAACTCTTGAAAGTGAATAGTGAGAGTCAATCACTTTCAGCGCCCAGAGAAGGGAAAATTAAAGTAGGCATGTTGGATTTCTGGGTTTGTTTTCGTTTTGTTCTTAGATTTTTTCCTATTAACGATTTTTTGGATTTCGCTTTCACGGTAGTTGTTGAGGCGTAAGAGATCTTGGAAGCAAAAAAGCCACTGTTTCCTCATGCTGACTCAGCCCTACCTTCCACATCGAAACAAAACATCGCAACAAACGAACTAGCAAGAAGAATAGATAGATGCTCAAATAATTCAGACAAAATCTCACAAACTAAAACCTTTAAAGATCTCCTACGCTTCAACAACTACCATGAAAGCGAAATCCAAAAAATCGTTAAAAGGAAAAAATCTAAGAACAAAACGAAAACAAACCTAGAAATCAAACATGCTTAGTTTAATTTTCCATTCCTCTCAGACTCGATCGACTCAAAAATAAAGAAAATTTTCAAAACCCACGATCTACCTGTGCGTGTCTACAGACAATCCAAGACTTTAGTACTAAGAAAAGCGGATACTAAGAGAAATTGCGAACTGGCTAATTGTAAGTTAAACAGCGAACTATGCCTTAAATCTAACTATACGTTTACTCACAAAAGTGCACTAAGTGCGATTTTCAATACATCGGCAGCACAATCCGAAAACTGCATCAACGATGCAAGGAAAACACTCAGAATTCTTTTAGCTCCATTTTCAAACACATACAAGTATCAAGTCACCTTACACTCCGTCTATCCTTCCAAGATACAAGAACACTAAATCTGCGCCTCAAAGAAGCAATTTGGATCTCCAAACCCAAACCAGCCATAAATAGTAAACTTGAGAGAGACGAACTTATGCAACTTATCTATTAATCCACTTATTTTCCTAACAATGCTCTCTAGCTCCCTAGTATATTTCATATTTTACTGTTTACTTTATAAGTAGACTTCTTTATTTTAATCAATTGTGTACACTTTTAATCCTCTTACGTAACCTTTTCTTGTTTAATTAAATAGCCTTATTCTCTGTATACATTCTGTTCATTCATACACTTATAATTATACACATACACTTCATTTAATCCTATTACGTCACCATGTACTATTTAATAGCCTGTCTCACTGTTCTTAATCATATTTTATCTCTCTCGATAAGGGAAGTTTCTCTTCCGAAAAATTATGTAAAATATACTCTTATTTCACAGCAGCTTGTGATTCATCTGTTTTATTTTATCTTATTCACTAAAATATACTGCTCCAGGAAACTTACATCTATATAAATATATCTAAAATTCGTTTATATCTGGTATTTTGTGCAAAATCATATCATTTTGTTGACAAATAATGTAACATTATGTTTGTAAGTTTTTAAAAGTGACAAAATTATTTTTATTTAGTTATTTCACAGAAATTCTAACTATATAAATTTTGTTCTTGCAAAACACATAAGTAACTCTATTTTACGCTAAAAATGAGCTATTTATAACGTGTTAAATAAAAAAGTAGTTGCTATGCACAATCTAGGCTCCCTAGCAACGCGGTTGCTATAGGTAATCATATCATTTTTCTCATTTCCGGGATATTTACAATATATGTTCAAAATTTAATAAAAATCGCTTAAAGTTTAGGAGGTGGTATTGGGTCTGAAAAATAAGAATAAGAATAATTACGAAACAAATCCTTTTTGCACTTAAATATCTCGGGTTCAATAATAGTTATGTAGGTGAAAATTCGCAAGCTTATTAATTTTTGGCGGTGCTACATGGTAAAAATTAAATCATTTCAAAATATAAATTGGTTTTTAAATCGTAGCTGTTTAAAAAATGGTCGTTCTTGTGGTATTCTAATATGTCTTACTATACGTGGGTTTCTCGCATGAGCTAACAACCTAATACTGTAGATTTAGATATCATAATGAAATATTTTAAAACATTGTTTTCAATTAAAATTATTATGTTAATTCGTGATTTGAGTTAAATAATTATTAGATAATTTTTAATAAAATAATCAAAATCTTAATTTTGATAATTATTTCAGGCATTAATTTAGGCATAATTCAAGTTTAATTCGTTCAACTTAGTAGTCCATTATGAGTTATAACCGAATAATATTTTCAATTTACTGAAAAAATATAATCATCATTTATATTAATTTTTTGACACATTTTCATTTCATTTTATTATATTTGATTTTTGTTTGAGAACAAACACTGCTGATGCTTATTTTCATGTTTAAACTTAAGATCAGCTTTCATAGTTAACGTATTGTGTTATTGACTGATTATTATTAAGACTAAATGAAAGCAAATCAAAAGTCAATTAAATTGTGGAGCTCATACATGCATATTCACTATTTTCGTATATTACAGATATAGTTGATTTTGACTATACTGTATGCATGCATTTGTGTATTATTACTTTATTCGACTATTTTTCCTTTCGATTTTCAAACACTAATTATTTCCCCGCCAAACCCCTGTCTATACCTACAATATCTTTTTCAGATTCTCCAAGATTGGAAGTATGTTGCCTCGGTTATCGATCGCATTCAACTCATTATCTTTGTCTCGGTCGTAGTATCCGGAACACTGGGCATCATCATGAACGCTCCTTATATCCTCAACGTTGTCGATCAAGACGCAGTCATCGAAAAGTTCTCTGTTTAGCGAGATATGCTCACCCAACTCTGCCTCTGCCTGTTCAGTGAAGTGGAACGGCTGCCATTAAATATTATTTTAGCAAATTGCAATTATAGATTGATTTGTCAATAATTAAACTTGTATCTCAATAATGAAATTTCTACGTTACATAATTTGTGTTTATATGCATTTATAAGCAGTAACATGTAGTAGGTACAGTTGCATTTTACTTTTATATATTTAATGTACAACTCTCTCTCTCTCTCTCTCTCTCTCTCTCTCTCTCTCTCTTTCTCTCTCACCACACGTTAAAAGTTATTATTTTCATTAATAATAATACATTTTATTATTGTTTTGCGTTTTTAATGTACAATATTATTACTTTAAACGTACACATTTCTAAAATATTTAACCAAACATTGTAGTCTTATGCACTATTCGAATTTACCCCTCCGAACACCTATTTTATATTTTACATTTTATTATCATAATCATATATTTAGTTAATTTTTATACATTACTTAAGTTTTAATAATCAGAAAGAAGTAATAACGAGTTGATATTATGTTCATTAACACACTATTTACATTTTACCTGTATTTATTTATCTTAGATAATTCTATATGTAGTACATAAGTGAATAGAAAAACAGGTACCGCTATTTATAAGGTAATTATTATTAGATTTTCTATAATATAATACAATATGTCATTACCTATTTTTATTTATCAATTTTTAGATTCATAAATTTCCCCCTGTTCATTTGTATAACTTCAGAACATTTTTTATATCAAAATTCCTTTGTACTCACGACACATGTTACAAGAATAATTATATGAAAAGCTTTAACCCGATAGGATTTGTTTCACTTTTACCAATAAATACTTTTTTGTTTCTATCTGTAAATAATTCCAACTCAAATGGATGGAAAACAGCTGTACATAATACATGCAGAATTCAGCCAACAACAATTGCAAAACACGTTTTTAGATACATATAAACATATATGCTTGCATACTACACATACTGTATTTCAATGGATACGATATATATATGCATATAGTAAAAGGATATGTTTTACATAATTATTAATTATTTAATTTATACCCACATGTAAATATATAATAAAAGAACTTGTTATGCAGTTCAAAAATTTCTACAAAATATCTATTTGATGTATAAAATCTATATGCTATATAGCTTTATCTAATAATTCATAATGATATTAAATCTATTTTATGAATTTAAAACTTAATTTATTCAAACATATTGCTTTGCTCAAATATATATTTATATTTTTGGGTCAACTACGTATTGCAATTGTTCTTAAAACACACATATATATATATACAATCATACAACACGTATTAATTGTTATTAAAATTTACTTATATAACATTATAAGTATGCACTTAATTTTTAAATGACACTATCTTACATAATAATGTTTATGTAAAAAATGCACAGATTAAATGTATTTATTGAATATTGTATACATTTTAGCAATGCTCGGCAATATAGATAAAGAGGTATATATACTACTAAATGCTTAGTATACAAATATCTTTATGATGTTTCTATATTTAAGGAAGTTTCTATATGTCATATTATTTGTAATTACAATGCTAATGAGGAGAATGAGAGAAATTTAGAAAAATTATCTTTAGGCGATGTATATTTTATAATATCTGGAAACACAAAAATATATAAAATAAGATTTTATTCAATATTTACTATCTAAAAAATAATTTGATATATAAATAATTATATATTTATTTCCATTAAATTGTACATTTTACACAACAGATATCAGGCTAGCTTTCAGGTTTTGAAAAAATGTACGTACAAGACTATGGATGGGAGTCCAAAAATAGCAATTAAATTTTAGAAGTGAGAAAGTTGAATTTCAAATTTCTAGCAGTTATATTAACTACCTATATAAAAACTGAAAGATATAATTCTCGTTGCAATGTCCTTTTCTCAATGCATAAATGTGTGAATATAATCTTTTCTGAACTTTGAATGATTTCATTAAAACTATTATTTATGGTTGATGTACTGTTGACATGATTGTCAATGTTTGCATATATGTATCACAGGAGAAGCTGAAGTAGATATGCCATCACTTTAAAGAAGCTGGTAAAAATGGTAGCTCTTGAACTTGAGAAAATATAGCACAGATTAGATAAGTTGCATTCTTGTTAATTGAATTGCATAAGTGAGATATCGTCAAATTTATACTTTTATAGTTCACATATTCGGGTTATACTTATGTGCCTGTATTCGTGCTTAACTTCCTCCTTGTATGCACGTTGATACTACCTATTTGTTCATTGTAGCCTTGACCAACTCTATTTTTATTTCTAATTAAAGAATTGGGACATTTTTACAATCAAACCAGCCAAAATGTTTTATGTTACTGGAAGTGTTGATGCGAACGTTATAAATTCTTCATAAACGTGAAATTCTCAGCTAATAAATCTTAAATAAAGAGAATTACTTTTTCTCAGTGAAGCTTACATTTGCTGTTTCCTCGGAAAGTATGAGAAAAATAACTGCCTTCTTGAATGACCTTGAAGGACTTTCAATAGTATTGGTTTTGAATTTTTCTCTATATATGTAAATGTATCAATTAATTTTGCATCTTACGCAATGTACAGCGTTTCCAAGTGCATTTTTCAAATCAAAAATAAAAGAGCATGTTGCATCTAGCTAAGTTTCAAGGCTAACTACGCCTTAGTAAAATTTTATCATATTTAAAATATTCTGGAGACCATAGAACAAAGAACAGAATCGGTGGATTAGCTTCACGAATCGCTTCGGTATTATTGGCTACCTTTTCAGTGTATGCTCTTGAAATATTTTCATAAATACTATTTTTCTGTCTAACTATTGTGCTTTATCTTCAGTGGATATCTGGTAATTTTACTTTGCTTGTGGTAAATAGCTCAGTATGCTAGGGGCATAGAAGGCATGCTGGTCAATACATTTCTACATGTGGGGCAAATCAATTGGATTATACATATATCAATAATAATTTTATTATAAAACATTTATATAATAGTCTTGATTACAAAATTTGCTGTATATCTAAAGTAATTCGTTAAAATGGGCATCAATTTACCAAATAATTGAACGCATAGTCTATCCGTGCGGGCGGGCCAGGATAATAAGATAATTATTGGATAATAAGATAATAAGATAATTATTGGATAATAAGATAATTTATTACTGGATTTATTAAATTTATTTATTTGTTACATACCATAAAATGAATCTTTCATATACATTTACAGATATATATTAAGAAGCATATACAACATATATATATACATTAATGCTATATATAATCTATATATATATACAAAGTACAGTTCGTATATTTTATCAATGCACTGAATTGTTCTTTAAAGTTTTTAGTATGGTTAGAATTTTAATTTTTACGATATTTATTTCAAGTAAAATTAATGTTGTAGCCAATATAAAGAAATACTAAAATATCAAAGTTGTGTTAAATAATTATTTACTGAGACTTTTTAATCTATATGTGGTTTTAATATGTATTACGATTCAAATTTCAAGTAATGATCATAAAATGATTATTTGGAATTATACACATACTCGTACTACTAAAAAAAAATATATATTATTTAAATCGGAAAACGCATGTTTGAACATTTTCTTTTTACCTGGTTAATGAAAACTTAACGAATACACTTTTAAATAATAAGTGTTTATGATAATTTATAATATGATCAAATATGGACTCAATTTATAGATTTATAGATTTATCTAATTACATAGTCCTCGACAAATTACTTCCAACTTTCAAAATATAATTCCTTCAAATGAAGAAGGCTATAAGAAAAATAGTTCTTGATTTCTGCGAAAAAGTAACAAATTAAATAAATCGAGAAATGAAAGTAATAGAAACATTGCACAAATATTTCAAATGAGAACAATTCATTGCTTCTGTCTTCCCATACTCCTATCAAACCTTGCTCACACCATTTCACTTACCACACGAGTGCACTCACTAATTGTACTGTCGAAGATGTGTTTAACTGAAAAAATAGATCATGCAAAACGAATTCCAAGCACCAATGATTTACGGTTTCCAGTTTATATTCTTAAAGAAGGGAGATAGGAAAAGCTGTATACACATAATTTTTCTCTTTCTCCTTTTTATTTTTTTACAGAATGTGCTGAACTATATCTACTATAAGGAATGCGCGAAAGCTTTGACAATATATGCTTTGGGGGACTCTTCCAGAAATTATTTTAAGCGCTTACAGTCAATTTGATTTCTTATATATTACGAAAACCTCCCTTTTGACCTCCTTTTGACCTCTCTTTTGACCTAGAAAAATTATCTCTGAAGAAAATCTTTAATTCTGTTTAAAGTTTACAAAATGGAAAAGATGATGATACACACTAAATATACATATAAGTTTCATAGATATTTTGAAAATTAGTTTTAACATATACATGAATTTTAAAATATGTTATAATATTCTTTATTGTTATGCCTACGTTTTAAAATGATTTTTACAAATATAGAATTATGGAAACAATATACACTAATACAAAAATGTTTATTGTTGCATATTTTTATGTAATTTACATGCGATAAAAACAACACAAAAATGTAATTAAACTTCATAATTGATTAAAGAAAATAGTTAATAGTAATATTTATGTATTAATTCTGTCGAGGACGTGTTTTAAATTGTTTTATCTAATTTTTTAATAAGTAAACCATGTATTGTTTCTCATAAACATGGACATCTTGATAGCCAGAAAACGTGACATTTGTTTATTCAAAAAATTTACAACATATAAGTTCTGAACAAAAAATTGTCCTCAAGTGTCAGGGATATTTCTTGGAAAGTACTGCTTGCTCACTTAAAAGGGTATTTTTAATACCTACATTTAGTAATTTATTTTAAGTCTGATGAAGCTGAATATAATTATTGTGTTTAAATGTTAATTCGTCTCTGGCGCTGTTGGTTTATATATACATATACCTTTATAAATTGAAGTCTGAATACTTTGAAGGAAGAAACGATGGGGTTTACTTGGTTTAATGCCTATTTTTTCTTCCAATAACGCTTTCTATGATCCAGTTACAATTTTTAAAATATATTTTTATATTATATACTCGGAATAATTGTTAATTTAATAAAATTATTACTACATTATTATTTCAAAACGATGTTGCTTTTGTTAATTCCATATCAAATATATCTAAATGCCAATACGGTATTGGAATTAGGTAAGACTTTTTTATTTCTAAATTGCCAAATTGAAACAATTTATTATAAAATTGTTATAATATTTGTTTTATTTCTCATTATTAAATAATAAATATATTTTGTTTTTATATTTTCGGATGTAAACATTTAATATAAACTTATTTAGATACATATTTCAAAAATATAAAAACTTATATACCTAAATAAAGCCAAATATTTAGCAGATTGTAATATCTAAACTATCAAAGACTAGGTCCATTACATTTAAAAACTACTGGTATTTAATGTATTAATTTCTTTCAAATTAAATTTCATTAGTATCACTTTCTAAAATAATTATGAGGAGTTTTAAATGAAACAGTATTTAATAACGAGTTTTAGAAAAATTCATTTTAATTTACAGTTACAGATAAACATATCGTATCATTAATTTGACTTATTAGTTATAATGTAGTAAATTACCATTACACTCTTAACTTGATCACATATTTATTATTAATATTAATCAGTCATAAAAGTAACAAAAAGAACAGTGCATTTAAATAACATTTATTATTAATAACACGTTTTTTTAAATTAATTTCTTTCACAAATTGTATTCGAATTTTATGGAATAGAATTAAATATATCTAACTTAGGATTATTATTTTTATAGATAATGCAAATTTTATATAATTTTATAAATTAAATATGTTCTTCTGAATATATTTATTTTTCACTAATTAAAGCTATGAACAAATATTAAAATTTAAAATAACCCAACAAATTAAATCAGCAGACATATAATATTAGTTACAATATATAACACATTTGTATGTGTAATATTAATATTAAATTTATTGTTTAATAATATATATATCGACATATATAAATTCCGAAAAATAATACTTAAATCTAACATTATTGCCACCAAAGTTGTCATAAAACTAAACACCAATTATAAAGTGTCACTCTCTAAAATATGTTATGCTGTCTATTGTTAAAAATATGTTTGATTATGAGATTTATTAAGATCTATATATTGATATTCACCTAAAATAATTTTATTGTATAGGCTAATGTAATTAAAATTATTTCATTTTTATTACTTGCAGTAGTATACCTAATAATGATCTTATTATAGGGTGAACAAATGTAAATCCGAAATATTTGAAACCTTGTATTTATTTATTAAAATTATTTTTTTATTTTTTATTATTATTTATCAACAATTATTTAGCAACAGTTTTATCTTCATTGGGTTAAACACTTTTTAGAAATAATGTTTGATTATCCATATTTCCGTGACCTTGATTGTAAAATTGAATTAATAAATTGTTTCGTTTGTAGATAATTTTGCGAAATTAGATAATTTACAGGCATCATTATTGTTAAAGGTTTGTCTCATAATATTTCAATTTTAAATAATTTTAAATAATTCAAGTTCAATATTTGTATAATTTTACTATTCCTAATTTTCCTGAATGTGTTTTAGTTTGTTATATTTATAAATATAAAATAATGTTTCAAAATATTTTAAATCAACGATACATTTTAATTTCATCCTATTATTAAATATTTATAATACGAAACTTTTGGTAAAAGTAGATTACAAATAGAAGTACGGTATAATATAAAAGGATTCTTTGGAAAATATAATAATTTTATTAGATACTTGATTATCATATTAAATATAGTTTTGTTCATAGATACTTCAAGAAAGAAACAATTACACCTTTCAAGTGCAAGAGTTGACAAAAGGTGATCCAAATAGGAAAATTTAGTTCTACTTTTGATTAATAAACAAAAAATGCCAGATTATACAGAAAAAATATTTTTTTCAGAGGGAGATTTATTTATTCAATGGCATTGTGCAAAAGGGCAATATTCTTTTATTATGTTCTAGAAAAGGAAGATTGCGTGATACCTGTACCCATTAAGTCACATGGTTCGACTGTTAGAGAAGCTGTCTCTGTTGATATCTGTACCTATTAATGTCACATGGTTCGACTGTTTGAGAAGCTGGTGATACCTGTACCCATTAAGTCACATGGTTCGACTGTTTGAGAAGCTGGGGATATCTGTACGCATTAAGTCACATAGTTCGACTGTTTGAGAAGCTGGTGATACCTGTTCCCATTAAGTCACATGGTTCGACTGTTTGAAAAACTGGTGATACCTGTACCCATTAAGTCACATGGTTCGACTGTTTGAGAAGCTGTCCCTGTTGATATTGGCATCTTAACTTTTAGCATCAGTAGTGAAACAATGAACAAAGAGTGCTATGTGAATGTTTTGAAACAACAGTTCCTACCTTCATTGGAAATCAATACTGGCATCAGCATGCTGGTGCCTCTACACATTAGCACTATAAAACAAGAAAGACGGTATTTACATTTTCCTCAGCGATGGATTGATTTAGATGGATCCCAGGATTGGCCCACAAACCATGGTCGCTCGATTTTCGGCAAACGAGTCATATGTAAGATGAAATTTATGCAATCCCCCCCCCAACGCTCAATAAAATTCCAGAAACTATTTCAACTAAATTGGAAAACATTAATTAACAAATGAAGCCTAACTTCTATTCAAGCTTCATGAGATGATGTAATCTCTGTTGCAACAAAATGTGAATATTTTGAAATCTTATTATTAAAAGTTTTGTAAATTAGACAGTTGCTAGGATATTTTTGTTATTAATTCTTGCATCCTTTAATATGTTTGTTTAATGCACTTGTTAATATAGAGAGACGATGACTTATGAATCGCAAGGTATAATAAAAACAGTATTTCATATATCATTTGATAATAAACAAATATTGCATTATTTTGTATTAATCCTTTAGTTATAAATAATAATTAAAGATATTTTTCCTGATTCATCATTGTCAATACAATATAATATATATCTAGACCTATGGCAATAGGTCGTTAGCTAGTAAAGCTAAGCGAACTATGTAGTAGGTAATATAGG
>JAYRBW010056036.1:0-10959 GCA_036023295.1 Invenusta paracnida | reverse complement strand
CACGCACTTTTAAATATGAATTTGGCGCAAAGATTTTTGTTTAAATAGATAAAAATAATTAATAATTTGAATTTGGCCCCACACAATCCCGCGCACTTTTAAATTTGAATTTGGTGCAAAAATGTTGTTGCCATGGAGTCTTGTTGCCAGGGGGGTATGGGGGGGTGAAGTAGAGTCACACCTGCCCTACTACTTATAGGTATTAAAATAATTAATTTTAATTCCAAAATTTTACTTTTTTTTATATATATACTGAATGTGCACAAAAAGAAGGACAAAAATTATATAGTAACACATATAGAAAAATTATTGACATGTTATCCAGGTAATAATATGTACTTTTAATTTGTTACATGAAATATTTTTAAAATATGACTTTAAGTGAAATATTATTGATTTGTCCGTTGATAAATTTGCTTTTGTGTAATCAAAATGTCTCTAAACGGTGATGACATTATTTCTACTGGTAAA
The DNA here is from genome assembly GCA_036023295.1 of Invenusta paracnida. Taxonomy (NCBI): domain Eukaryota; kingdom Metazoa; phylum Platyhelminthes; order Proseriata; family Coelogynoporidae; genus Invenusta; species Invenusta paracnida. The sequence continues at coordinate 10,488 of JAYRBW010056036.1, read as the reverse complement.
ATCTGGCATGAAATATTTTCAAGAAAGCTTAATTAAAATACCAGAAAAAGATAAATATCTTCGTAGGTAAATTTCATAATATTTAACAATTGAGCAAATGCAATGATAACTTTCTTTAATAATAGAATTACTCATTTTAACTATTTAATCATAAATATAGAACATCGTATTCCGGCAACGTAGCTTTGATTTTTAATATTTCTATTCTATGATTTCTACCTTCCTTATCCATACAAATCGTCAAATAAAGTGTAGGAATATAGCTGTAAGAATAGGATTAATGTTGATCTTGAATCTTCGCCTTTTTTGACACGGAGAAAATACGATACAATTTTATTGAGTTATTTCCGTTGTATAAGACTTGCATATTTGGAAATCATTTGAGTGAGCAGTAGTTTCGTGCTGTGAACTTTAACCAATGAGATTACAGTATACATTCATATATAAGCTATTACAAGTGTTCCGGATACACAAACTACCACTATAACTTGTACTCTAGTTACCTTACTATTATTTAATTAATAAAGCACCAGTTCGATTAGTAAATGTTTTGCCCGCTCAAATATTATACTTAATCACAAGTACGATGGGCACAAGAAACTTGAGTCATTGAAAAATTGCCTCTGGATGTCATATGCTTACTTTGAATAACAAGAGCGGGTCCTCGTCCAGCTAAATTAAAAGGAATAATATTGAGGGAGACAATTTGAGTTTCTCGTCCAGGTGAAATCGAGGAGAATACGATTTTGGAGGTGAGATAGTCGAAACCCTTTTCTCCCTCTAGATATGGAGATGGCTGAAAATATTGGAAAAGATGGCTGAAATTAAACGTATCGCTCATGTCATTAGTAAATTTTCATCGTTTTGTAATTATGAAACAGCAGTTTCTGCAAAACAACGGTTCTTAAAACTACAGTAATCGTTGAGTGAAGTACCGGGTGACAAACATGACCCATAAATATCAATGGTGTGATGTTCAAGTACAGCAATCGTTAAGTAAGTAATATAGTAGATATTGTAATTTATGCCATTCTATAAATGTAGATACTAAAAATAACTATATTAAATGGATTTCGCGGCTGTTTTACCGACATAATAAATTATTAAACCAGTACGACAATGCCAGTTGCAGAGTGTGTTGCGTTCTTTTCCGACAGATATGGTTGAAAATTAGTGGATTATGATTAACGGATTCTTTTGCTTCAACCTAATGATTTCAGTACATCTGGTGATATTAGAGATTTAAATGCTTTACTTAATTACTCCTTTTTAAAATCAGAACTTTAACCAAAATTAAGACACTAACGCCATCATGACATGCCCAGATGCAGTAGGATTATAATGATGTTATCAAATTAGGTAAGTCTAATAGCAAATTTGAAAATGCTTAACAGATCGGGGCAAAGATAGTTGGAACACACACACACAAATATGAATATTACACTAATTTATAAATCAATTATGAGTAATATGAAATGCAGTAAGCTGCATTCGATAAACTAATAAATATAAAAATTTTATTTAGTTTAGTTTAGTTTTACCTCGGGAAAATCGCATGTCCGACATGTGTTAATAACATTAACAGTCGTTGTAGAATTTTTGTAAACTATCTCCAGAATGAGATTGAACTGTTCATATGGCAGAGATGCATTTCGCCGAAGAGTCAGAGTCATTCCCTTTGAGGTCGTGAACGATACCAGCGGTGTCAATGTGAACGATGGTCCTGAAACGTGAGAGGAAATGTGCGAAAGTAGTAAATGTTTAATGAAATATTTTCTGCAAGAAAACTTATTTTAACTGTACTCATGATTTATTATAAAGATAAATCATTAACCCAGTCGGAAATTCATCAATTTAGAGAAGAAATGCATTTTTAGTTATACAAATATTTTTTTACAATAAGCGACCATTGGTGTGCATGGGCACGTGATTACCACTTTCAATGTACAATAAGCGACCATTGGTGTGCATGGTCAGGTGACCAGCACTTTCAATGTAAATACCATAACGATAATATAGGGCTAAAATTGTAAATCTTTATTTTGAGAAAAGTCATGAAAGGTTAAATTGTTTCATTCGTTCATTTCAAAATCAATATAAATGCGTCTTATATAAAGAAAGTGTAGGCATCTATATATACATAATTAACTATATTTATAAATAATTCATAATAAAAATTATGTAAGGTGTAATTTTATTGCAAATCTTTCGAAATTAATTTAGCGCTCTCTCAGATATTTACGGTACCTCGGGAAACAAAATATTAATGTATCAAATATATCAAATCGGAATAAAAAATGCATATTATTATAAATTTCATTTTAGAAAGTGTTGCACTGTACGAGTATTTCGCGGCTTCGATAATTTAACCCTAACCATATAGCGGGAAATTAATTTTGATATCGATATCTCATGGGGGGCTCACTAGGTTCCCCTCCTTATAACTTTTAAACTTCCTACAAGAGTAGAGTTTTGAAACTTTGCATATTATAGTTAATCAAAGATATTTTCTAACATTTTCATTTGAAAAATAGTCAAAAAATTCATCTAAAAAAATTAGTAGCAATATGCAACTTTTTTTAAACATAATTAAGTTTCGAAGAATCTTTGTGTCTTCTGCAAGACAACCTATTTTTATTGTACGTTGTGAATAATTACGGGAAATTAATCATTATCTGAATTAGAGATTTGTCGATTTTGTGAGAGATATGCATTGTTTATATAAAAAACAATGTATATGTTTTGCTCATATTTTATAAAGAGGCCTGCATTAATTTTTAGACAGTGGTCACGCGTGACTACCCCTTTGGGTGCATAATAGTGAATACAGCACTAAAAGGGAGAAAACTTATTTTGGGACAAATCGCGGAAGCTTACATTGCTTTATGATTTCAAGAAGACAGAAATAATGCGTTGAGCGATATGCGTTAATATCATGGTATCTCTATTTATTTGAATTATTCAAGCGGAAATATCGAATATCGTGGATGGTATTTGAAGTGGCCTATTTAGCTATTTCTCATTGCATTCGTAAGTCAAATAGAAATCCTATATTTTGGATTTGAAAAAACGTATTTAATTTAATAATACTAAAAGTAGTAAGTACGAAGTACCTGCGTAGTAGTCCGTCGGTATAGCATACACATATATATTGACATCATGAAATATATAACTTCTTATATGTCATTGTTTTTCAATACTACATGTTGGCGTTAATTTTTTATTAGACAAATTAAAATATAGGATTACTGTTAGTCCATAATAATAATTTAAACTATAAAGAAGAAGCTTACTCTGTTTTGTTGTTCTGAAACAAAAGGTTTCAGTTGTAACTTTTCTTTGAAAGTTAGTTGAACTTGATTGAATGTAGTAGTACCTGCCGGGCAAGAGCCTTGTGGCCGCGATAGTAAATCCGGCTCCTGTCGGCAACTTTTGCATGGGATGCTTCAGAGAGCAACTTCTCAAATAGTTTCCTAATCTCATGGTTACATTCTGAAAATAAAGTATTAATTCAGTAAAATTTATTTAATTATTTATGTGTGTAACTTCAAAAAAATAATATAAACTGGAAATTTATATAATTAGCAAAGTTAATATTGTGTGCAATAATGTATTCGCTATCCGCTTTAAGCATTATAAGAATATATAATATATTAGAAATGTATACCTATTATTTCACTTAGTTATTATAAGTGGTGTACGCATTTTAGAACAAAATTAGTCCCCTTAATCATAATGTCAAGTTTCCGGATATTTTTTAATATTGATTACTACCCACTGTTAGCTATAATTGAAGCTTGAAAATTATTTCCGAAAATAATGAAAATTTCATGCATTCTATTCTAATGAAAAAATATAATAAGCATATTTATTAATGGGTATCTGAGATATTTAATGATATTTTTTAATAAAAGTGGTCCAACTTTCATTTATACGTGCTAAACGTACCTGATCAAATTGATCTTGCTCCCCCAAAAAAATTGGAAATCCCTCGATACATCGAGCTTGATTATCCAGAATACTGATTGCGTATCCGTGAGATTCCGTCCAGTTCTTAAAGGATGTAAATTTGAATGTGCCTTCATTTTCTGTCACATTCTTATCTTCCAATTTTAAATGGCTTTCTGGATTTTAGAAGTAAAAACAAGGAAATATTAATCTCTACTTATAAAATATTACTTAATTAAATCAAATCGATAATTAATTCCTGGACTACAGGATATTTCGAGTTTTAGTCGATTAAGAGTGAAAATTTCGATCTACATATATACATAATATAGAGAAAATAACTGTTTGCCTATGTTACCAAGACTTATGCTTGGTATGTGTTGCTTGGTATAGCGCTAGTTTCGATTAGAATTAATTCGCATGTGTATTGTTGGTTAGGAGATAAAAGCATGATGTATAGAATGATGTCGATGAATTATTTCTTTGTGGCTTCCAGAGGGAATCACCTGTCTGTTCACGTTCTGCCTTATACGAACCAACATCCTTAAAAGGGCAGTGGTATTACTTTCATTTTAGATTATGTTGAACTACTAATTAATACTACTATTAATAGGACAATTTGATATGGAGAATTTATGAATATATGCATTATGATAAACAGAAATTGATTGTTCTGAATATTAAATTTTAAATTTCTTATATATGCATGTATATAATTCTTATGTATATATGCATGAAATATATATTTTACGAGTCTTTCGTAAAAAGCTCCTTTAAAAGACGTTTTTATCATGGAGTCAGCTCTTGTATATATATTCACATTAATTACTTACATTTTACTTTTGTATTCATCCAATGGCTAATTTTTTTATTTTTTATAAACAGGACGAGCTAACCTTCTTGACCCTTTTGAATAAAGATGGGATCGCTGTCTGGACATGGCTCAATGTCACACTCAGTAGCAACTAGGGTGCCGTTCCCATTTCGTACAAAGCACCAAGGCACTTTCTCAAATTTATTGCGGTACCATGGTGTCCGACATTTGTTCCCTACAAGTCCTGGATGGCGGTCGGGGAAGAAGGCCTCCTGGAAGAACCGGGAACCCAACGCAATGCTCCACTCGACGCACAGACGGCCTCCAGCAGTGTTCCGACTCTCTATATAGTTCTGGGGAATATGCACGTTAAAGCAAGAACTTTCAATGACCCATTCATTTGCGATTTCTGGAAAAAATGTATAAATAAAACTTGTCTGTGTAATAATAAAAAAACATGACTGTGAAAGACTCAATCAAACGTGATTGTGTAAGAAACAATCAAACACATCTCTGTAATAACCCATCAAACGTGAGTATGTAAGTGTCAATTAAACACATAACTTTAATATACAAAGACATTCGATACATTTAATACAAAGACATTCTTTGCTTCAATAACTAATCAAATATCTCTGTAATAAACAATCAATCGTCCGCGACTGTGTAAGAGACAATCAAACACAACGCTGTAAAATTAATAGCGCCAACTTTTATGTTTTCAGGAATTTTAAAATACGTCGATTTAAAATTTGGTAATTGAATTATTGGATAAGTATTCACCATATTATGTTCCTGTAATATATTGACATCCTCCATTCTGGCTCGTTCAACATTTCAAAAAATGTTTGTTAGTTAACACAATAATATTTGAATGTTTAAATAAAACATCAAATGGCGACACCTTTAAAAGTTGCCTAATTACATTATTTCAAAGAAATAAATTGCACTGCAAATATCCATGCAGAATTAAATTATCTGGTGGAAAAGATGGAGAATATTCACACATATACCATATTATAGAACCTGTTTTTGACAGACAGTATTCACTGTGATCAGCTAATATTGTTCATACAAGTTCAATAAGTATTATGTAAAAGATTCTTCGGTCATAATTTGATCAATCATTTATGTTCCTCTCAATATAGCAATTCCCGAAAAAATATATAAGACTCACTCGGTGATCCAAGTGAAAGGTTCCAGTTATTTTTTATTGTTGTTTGTTTAATTTTTCCAGATTTGTAGACAAGAATTAGATAGAGCAATTCTGATTTCGGAACGGAATCGTTTAAGTTTGAAATCATGAAAGTAGTCCAGCCGTATTTGTCATTGAGAGGGAAGTCAGGAAAAATGATATCTTCTAGTATGCTATTACCGGTGTATCCTAGATTGTGTAGTGCTGATAATGGTGACGTTTCGGAGATGTTATAGTCCAGTGGTGAAACAAGCAACTGGAACAAAACGAAATGAGTGTTTATAAATATATAGAGAAATTAAAAATATGAAAAAATTGTACACAATAATTATAATATGCAGCCTTGGTCCCGTTAATAATGTCTAGTTCGGTAATCTAGCATTGACGGTTTAATTTAATAGCATATTGTGTAGCTGTTTAAATTGACTCAAATAAATCATACAAAAAATGTATCCTATATAATTACTAAATGTTTTCTTATATCTTTTTAAATTAGTCCTGAAATGTATATTAGTAGTAGAGTGGGTAAACTTACAGCTAACCCCCCACCTTGCACCTCCTTCCCCTCTCCCAACCAATCAGAATCGAGTACGGCTTCATTTCTTAAATTTGGAGTTTAAGTAACGTTAAAAATAATTTAGAGAATATAAGTAGTACGGAGATAGATTTACAGCTTACCCCCCCCCCCCTCCCTTCTGATCAAGAATCGAGTACGGCTTCAGCTAATGGTAGAGCACGCAGAGTATAAAATGAACGCACGCGCCTCTTCCTTATCATTTTACACTTGCTTACGTTGCTGAACGGTCGTCTTTCCTCACTCTCTCTCTACTCTCAATATGTAAATTTATTATTGAAGTACAACATCAATCGGCAATGCCCCCCCCTCAAAATGGGACCCTATAGATGCGCTAAGATGAGAGAACGGACTATTCACATGGTCAATATTACTATGCTGGACAATGGAGTTACTCCACTTTGAAGTCCTCGACTCTACTCTTCAAGTAATCTTTCCAAGTTTCAAAGGCACGCTAACCAGCGATGAGGTTATCGGGTTCCTTTTGTTCAAGGACGAGACAGTACCAGACCTACAGGACAATGTGGGCTGGATAGAGCTCATTGCTTAACAAAAACTACAAGATTATTTCTCTACTCTCGAGATAACTACTCTACCCAAGACTTTACGAGATCACTATCTGGCTACACCTACGCATGGACCGACCTTCTCTCCTACCTCAGACATATACTGGGCTAAGATATCGAGTCTGCAGGTTTTACTGGACAGGCAAGCGACCGATTAAAATTGTGAAGATGTCCGGACCTGGGCGCTTTCAATTCATCATGCGATGAAGCGGCATCTACACGAGTTAACACGGAGATAGAGAACACGTGATCAGTCACAATCTGCGCGTCGTGCAGATACGCTATGAGTCGATGGATGCACCAAATCCATATGATGTATGTCTTATGGTTGACCCTATACACCGTCGGAGGATGATTCAACGCTGACGCTTACTACTCCTACTTAAAATAAGAAGGTTTCTGAGCGCCGAAGAAACCTACTCTTAAACGAATGGATGCAATAACCAAGGACATCCCAGAAGGATTTCTGAGAGGTATGGCAATGGACCAGGGAGTGATGAGCGACTGCTAAGTATGCAACCATGTGCTAATCTTGTTTGTTTCTGAACAATTATTATCTTCTACCTCCTTCTCTTTCTCCTTCTGTTACTTATGCAGAGATCGATTCTATTCATACTACATGCTAGCTAATTTAGATAATTGCTCAATAATTAGCCTCCCCTGCTCATTATTGTTGTAGTACTCATATTTAATTGTTCTATCATTAATTATACAATTGTGTTTCCTTATACCTGGACTTTAATTTTGCTTTATGCACCCGGGTAAATATAAAAAGATAATTTATAAAATAAGAAAATGCGATATAAAAAAGCTAATTTATACATAGAAACATGTATTTTTTCAGTTATATCAAGTACGAGTAAGACATCGCACTTCTACAATTGTTAATGTTTACATTAAACAGCGGAGTAAAGAAAATGTCCTTTCACCAGCGTTTCGGATACTCGAGGTTTTTAATGTTGAATTCAAGAATTAAATTGTTAAAAATCTTAGGCATATTTATATCTAAGCTATAAATAGTAATATAGTTAAGATAGCTCCAATGAGCGTAGTAAACATGCACATTACATGCATCTATCAATAATAGGACCTAGAATTATACAGGCAATATTATAGATGATAAATGTTACAAAAATTTTGTAGACGGACTAATGTTTATAGGATATCGAAAAATTGACGAATATAAGGCTTTAGTTGCGCTTTTAAGGCATTATTAACGTCTAGGTAATTTTCCCCCCATTTATATAGTCTCAAATCACCCATTGCCTTTTCTATGTTTTTTAATACGTCTGATTTTGCATAAGTATTGCAAGAAAAAGGCTAGAGCAAATTCTTCATAAAATTGTTCCAATTTCCTTCTATAGGACAGACTGTTATCAATTTCCGTACGATATAAGTAGGTAAGCAAAGGTCTCATATCTGTATAGTGAGATACCGCCTCTGTATCCGAGTCGGATTCACCCTGTGGTCTCTCATCGCTACTGCTATCCATTTTTAGTACACCTCACCCCACTAAATATTCATGATTATAGCCTACCGCTCTCCTTTAAAGAAAAACCAAAACAGTTGTTGAGGTGACAAAATTCATTTTTAGCATTAATAGTAGTAGTACAATAAAGTCTCCGTACTAAAAAAGTGCCGTCTAATAAACAGTCTAAAAATATAGTCATCATTGCCTGTCGTACAATCACAGTCATAGGCAGCTTACACACAAGTATTTTTTATATAAGTAGTACAAACAATAGCCGCCAGATAGTGGTGCTGTTAGAGGAGCCTGACTAAACGTAGAGTTAAATATCCACCCCGATAGCACTGTTTATTTAACTAAAGTTGTACACGAGGCGGAGTCAGCTGACCAAACGAATTTAATACCTACCTCCCCACGTCCATGGGGCAGAAGAACACAGACGATTCAATGTTGACTGGGGAGGTTGTCAGTATCAGTATTGACAATGAGGCCAACAGCTCCAGCCTTATTCGGCTTCCTGAGTTTAGTGGAGAGACAATTTACCGGGTAGACACCCAAAAAATTGTTATCTAATAAATAGTGGGAGGTGCAGGCTCACAAAACGAAGCAGTTGATTTGTATAAAGTATCCCAAGTTAGTCCTTAAAGTCCATTAGCACTTAACGTTGGTGTATGATTTCCACTTTTCCATCAAAAACAACCATCGTGATTACGTTTATGGACTCGGTAAGTGCCTTTCCAAACTGGAGCTCCGATCGAAGATTGCCCTCATTATAGGGTTGTGCCTGGCCAGCAGTTGTGAGGTCAGGCGTTAGATTAAATGCAAACAGTGTATAATAGCCTCTTTTTTCTGATAGCGTAAAAACCTAGTTTTGCATATATTAATTCATATATATTTGCCAACCAAGAAACCGAAACTGCTATGTAAACACTAAAACCGAAATTACGTATTTTTAAACGAGTGCTCCATCTAGGTATAAATAGAAGTCTGTGGCATAGTTGTATGTTGTAAAGGGTAAATTGCATTCTGTTTCACAAACTGTTTTCATTGTTCTGGGTGAGACATTTACCCATCTGACATAGACAACAGAATCTTTGATAATTGCTTTTGAAGCGTTTATATCGGCCGTTTTAGTAAAGAGGTGAAATTCCGCTTTGATGCGAATCAACGTAATGTGTAAATCATGCTGGCTAAGAAGATGCTTGCCATGTCGGCACATATCCAGACACAGGGGTACAGAGGTAGCGCATAGTATCATTCATATCGAATATGTTCATTCGGTGACGAAGAAATTGTAAACTCGATGGGAGACATTATTAATGCATTGGGTTACATTATTGAGAGGGTGTACATCTACCCATTGCGCATGATATGAGCACAGTCTGAATAGATCTCTCCTCGAATAAGGAGAGCTTGCCCTTTGTACACGGACAGTCACTTGCCAACTTTATGGTTGTTATATTCGCCTTAATAACTTAAATTTTATATGTTATAACATGTATAGTTTTACATTAAATAACTTTCTAAGTATTTTTTCAAATTTCAGTTTTCTTAATTAGTCAATTATTTTTGCACAAAGTGGTTTTTAAAGTTTAAAAAAAATGTGTATGATGTTTATGCGTATTTCAACTTCCCTCTATTTTTTAAGTTTAAATATAATTTGACTAGACTATATCTCCTTTGTCTATGCAACTAAAAACTAATCTAAGGGGTTAGTATATATATACTAACCCCTTAGATTATTTTTGGTTTGCGCTAACAGAAATTAATATATTTATTTCTGTTTTATATGTCCCTACTCCCGCAAATTTACTTTTATCTCCCTCAAATCTTTCAAATTTAATTCGCATTTTTTATCGAAAGATTGAAACTTTTGTAAACATCAATACTCTTGATATCGCAAAGAGCGTCAGCCACAACAGT
>JAYRBW010056025.1:0-10959 GCA_036023295.1 Invenusta paracnida | reverse complement strand
TGTAAGTGTATAAAGGCAGATAATCAAAGAAAGCGCAATAAAGTACATAAGTTTATACAAATTTGCCTGTGTCTGGCTAGACCCATGCATATTCATCATTTAGCTAGTATTGTGTTGAATCTAGTAAAACAAAATGCGCGAAGTGAAACGTTTATTTGGCATAATACAGCTCTCAACAAATGTATAAAAGTCATAAAATATTAATTCTTTAGCAAGCTGTTCCTGAGAAATATGACGTGAGAAACATGCCTTTGGTCTGGCCAGACCCGGGGTTCATCATTTAACCTTTAAAGTAACAAAGTAGCACATTATTTCTATTTTATTGTTAAATAAGATACTAAATTTTAAATGTTTTTTAATAACGCAATATCATAAATTATTATCAATAAACGAATTATTGTTATTGGGGCGAGCATACATTTAAATGTAACATCCAATAATCATAAAAGAACCAAACAAATATTAAAATTTGACATCAAGAGACATCAAATAGGCAATGTAAATATAACATGTAAGATTTAAAGTTTCTCGTATTTTGTAATTTAAAAAATATGTATGAGTTTGTGAACTTTCCATTACATTGTTACTAAAAAATTATATTGTTATCGTTACCTTCAATTAGTTTAGAGTCGGGAACAATTATAATTTTATCGCGCACCAAATCTGTATGTGGTATTTTTATATAATTATACCATGATAATGATTTTTCAAAATAAACATATTTATAATTACATTTTCTTCCAAATACGTTTCCTTAGTTATGGCAAATGAACTTGAGTTAATTTGCTATTATCAAGGTTATTGAAAGATAATTGTTGTAAATAAAAGCTGAAAATAAAAAAGAAAAAATGTGTCCTACCATACAACTCGTGGTTTTTTGTAATGACTGTGTTTCTGGATAATAAATATGATTCATTGATTGAGATTTCTTAATCAATTCATATTGGTTTTCGGCCCATCCAACGGCTATTATGGCGCATTCGTCTGTCTTGCGGTCACCTTTGTAGTTTAGTTGGACTCTTAAATAGTTGAACACATCAGCTAGATCTATATTTTTGCCATCAACAGTGATATCTGTTTGATATAGTGTGTTAGAGAACATCAGTTTTATTTTCTTTATGTTGAGACGTAAACTGTATTCTTTGCTAGCATCACTGACGTGGTTGATCCATTGTTGTATTTCATGGGCGCTGATTGCAAGTAGTGCGATGTCATCAGCATATGTATCTAAGATCTATGATTCTTTGACCACCAATGGAAAAGCTGCCATTGATTTTGTTTGCTGTTCGCATAATGTGATCAGTGTAAAGGTTGAAGAGATCGGGGGAATTTTACAATCTTGGCGAACAGCTCTTCCGGGAGAGAATCAGTAACTGTTTCCGCATTTAAGTCTAACCAGACATTCTTGGTCATACAATTTGCTAATGAGATGAATATTGGGTGATGGAAAACCAATGTTATCTAGATTGGACCATAGTTGTGTGTGGTTCACCAGGTCGAATGTATTGCTGCAGTCAATATAGGTAGTAAACAAGGCGGACCGCGAGGACAAACCCCCCCCCCCCCTGCCCCCCACTCACACACTTTTTGACCAATTAGAATCGAGCAAGACTCCAACCAATGAAACGCCTGCAAAAGTTTCAAAAAGAACGCCTGCATTTGTTTTCGTTCATTCTGCTCTGCTTTTGTCTATTTAAACAAAACTCTTCGCACCAATTTCAAATTTAAAAGTGCGTGGGATATAAAAAACGATTCGTCTCTTAGTAACGTAAAAATTGGGCGCGTCTTTCCAATTTCGAGGGAATTTCAATTTTTGTATGCATCATGACATTATTAAATTAAATCATGAATTATGTACCAGTATTAAATAGTATTTAAGGGAAAACTTACTGGAACACCCATATTTAATACTTTTCTATTAATCAGAGGAAAACCATAATCACGCAACAATTATACATAGGTTAAAAAAATACTACTTGTCTTAAATTTCAGTAGTATTGCTATATTTACATTAACCCATTAACGCCCACATTTATTGACTGTATATGTATATAGTGTTTCTATGATCTCATGTAACCTATATATCATGACATCATTTTTAAAATGATACATTTATTCATTTATGCTACACAGCCACGCATGATTTCCTGCGTCTGGGCATATTATATATATGTGTACAATTAGTCAAATTTAAATTTTGTAAATATTTTTCATTGATAAATAAAATAATAGCAATCAGAATATACATTACGTTATATATATTCAAAGTGATGAGTAGTACATATAAATGGTACAAATAGGTAATATAATATGTATGTTGTATAAGTATGTAGCACAGATAGGAAGTCTTTTATGTGGTACAGATCATATATAGGTATGTAGGTAGGTAAATAGTGATAATTACTATAATACGTGTATATTGTATTCAATTATATTCAACTACTATTATTAACAAATACATGTACAACATGAAAACTGTTCATTAGTTAAATATTATCTTGGAGCATTGACATGATACAATTTGAAACAAGCAACATGTAGTGCCACATCACATTTTTCACAGCGAATTTTTGTACGCCTTCGACAAATTGTACACACACGATTAACGACATTGGAATCCAATGGCCAATGCTCACGATCGTCTCTTCTGGCTGCTTCCTGTGCTGATCCAATGAGTGACAGTCGGTCTCTTCTGTGAGCGATCCCGTTAGTTCGGATGAGATGGGAGGCAACAGATCGAAGAAATGAGAGTAGAGATATTGGACCTCTTATGGATACATACAGTCTCCATGCATTGATTGCTGAAGCATTTATGGTGTACGTAAAGAGGGGCCACCACCAATTTTTGGATCGAATTATTATTTTGTATAAATTGAAAGACTGGTCGAATATGTCTACACCCCCCATGTGAGCATTGTACTTTGCTACTGGACCTGGCATTGCAACATGACCTGATCGCCGCTCCACAGAAGAGTATCGCTTGGCTTTAGATGTTGGCAGGATGGGTATATGATTGGGGATAATTGTAACGGGTTTATTATCATTCCAACTTACCACCAATTTACACCATCTGTTTTACAGGACACATAATTCCCCCTCAGAGATTTTGCAAAGGTCTTTTTGTTTGGAAGTGGGATGTTGCCAGTGTATTTTTCCGGTAGTGTGCCTACTGCCCCAATGCCTTTTTGACTCAGATGTTCTACAAGAGCATATGTGGAAAAATAGTTGTCAAGTAAACATTGAAGCCTGGTCTGATGTTAGCCTTTTCCAGTAAATCAATGACAACATTTGCACCATGACCAAGTCCTGAATCAGGAAGGCGGTTATGCCGACCACAGTATGGTTCACTATGTAACACATAGTCACTGGATGTGGCGAGATTCCAGATTTTGTAACCTGATCTAATGGGCTTCTCTTGAATACATTGCTAGCAACCGTGGCGACCAAAATATTCAAACATTGTTTCATCTACAGAGAGGTGGGATTCAGGGGGGACGATCTTTGATATTTCATTGAAGATGTCAAATAAAGGATGGACTTAATAAAATGGGTCATCGTCAATCATCATATTATTTGCAAAATGTAGATTTTGCATAAAAGAATCGAATCTGTTCCAAGTAATTGCCTTAGTGACAAGCTCATTGCGTACATCGATTTCCTCTGACTAGTACATACGTCTGTCTGGAACTTTGTTGTAGCGTGACAATAAACAGATACCAATGAAGACATGCAACTCATCAATGTTAACACCCAGATGACGGTGTTGCTGAATAGCATACAAATTGCTCTCATTCATCAAAAGGTTATAGAATCTGTCATGTAGAAATATGTATGTTGAATGCATCAATAGGTGTGTTTATACCAGAATCAGATCTAAGTACGTGGAATTCCTGTAGATCCTCGGGTAATGCTTTGGGTAAATTTGATGTAAATGAAGTGTCCTGTATTACTGCAGACTACTGACGATCATGTTTCTTTTCAAGAGAGCAGGCTCTGTATTATAAGCTATATCTGGTTCAGTTTCATCAGCTACTATTTGGTCATCATCTCTAATCCCTCCACTAGTGGATATTATCTGAACGGAGCATCCCGATCGAAGTAAACGCCCCGGAAGATGATACAAATCTGTCTGATCATCAAGTTCATCACTTTCGGAATCTTCGTCGGTAAGTGCTTGTGAATCTTAAACTTGTGGAATTATTGCAATCTGAACCTCCTCAATCTCATCGTCACTCAATTGGTCTGTGACTATTAACTCTATTGCCTCGTCCACAGTGTATCTGAAAACAATAATACAATAAGGATACATAGGGTTGTGTGGATATCACCGATATAATACATTTGTATAACAAATGTGATTTCAACCTAGGCATAGCTCAGTTGGTAATCGCTGGCTGACAATCCACTGGTCTTGAGTTCAAACCTCATGTAATACTTTTTTTCGTTAAATTAAAATGTGTAACAGGAAAACATATAACATTTAATATGAACAACATAAGATTATTTTCCTATTTGTTATGTTCATTTCATCCCAGACGCAGAATATCCTGCGTGCATAATACTTATAGTAGTAACTATTGTTTATGATATTATATAAACAATTTAATTGAGTACAAATGATATATATGATGTTTATAACAGGTAATAGTAATTATATATAAATTATTTAAAATATTCAGCAATCAGCTTACCTTTTCTTTTTGTAGTCATTTGTTCTCTAATTACAAAAAATGAGGTAATTTTGAAAGTTGGCGCGCACAGGAGATACATCATATGATTCAAACAACTGGTTTATAATATTCGAATGCAACTAAAGAATCATTATACAAATAGTTTTATGTATTGACATATTAATAAATTCACATATCCTGCGTGTGGGCGTTAATGGGAATAATTTAGGAGTGGTTTTTGTTATTATTATTTAGCATTCAAATGGGGAATCATTTAGGAGTTTAGTTATATTATTTAGCGATGTATTCATTTTCTCAAAATTAAGTTAAATATAGCTATACTACGTATATAAGCGTTGAGAGCATCAATTGATGCAAATGGATATGTTTTAGTGAATTTCTCATTTATACCGTACTATTTTCAATTCCAAAGTGAAAGAATTGAAAATTATCTTTCAAATTTAAAGATAAAATGTGTCACAATACAAAATATTTATTTATGCATGAATAAAAAACAAAAGTACGTTTACATAAATAAAATATATACAGAAATAACCAAAAATTACGTACAAAAATGCGAAGAATTCGAAATAAATGAACGAAAATACGAAAAAAAAAAATTTTACCGAGAAAAACATTACCAAAACGTACACAAAAAACATATATAAAAAAATGTCAAAACTGTCAATTATGTACGCACCTATCAAACAAGAAAAACATGTCAAACAATCCACAAATGAATGTCAAAACTGTCAATTATTGTGTACGCACCTATAACATATGTTTGCCAGCACTTACCACATACTGGACGGTTGAGTCTGATACACTCATTTACAGTTCTATTTCTAGGGAAATAAACCTTCACAGTACAGATGGTACATCGTCCAAGTAGTAAAAAAGGTTCTGGAGTTGCTTTAGGTTCGTGTGGAGGTCGAATGTCACCGCGAAGTTGCTTCGAAAGTTCGAGCATAAAGTTGCGTTTTTTGATCGGACGACCTGTGGCTTGGTTGTAAAGGTTCCACGTGTTCATTCCTGTCAGATCAAGGATATTTTAGAAGACAACAAGAGGATATCTTCTACACCAAGCTTTGGTGGACATTTGTCGGCACATTGAGTCCAATAAGTCCACACCGAACTTGTTGTGGTTGTAAAAAAACGACAGTGTGTGGTTTTTTCTTCCCGTCGGGTTCAGTTCTGACGCCTTCGTGCTGTGTGCTGAGTATATGTACTACTTTTTTGCTTGTAGCTTTGAAACGAGTCAAATGGAGTGGGCCAACGTGAGTCAACATGAGTTCCAACCGATTGTACCCTTTTTTCATTATTGACGAGATAGGGGATAATATTGCAACATAATTTCTTGTCTACATCGGCTAATATCCAGAATTTGATGCCAAATTTGTCTGGCTTATTAGGCATGTATTGTGTGAATCTACACCTGGACTTCGTTGGAAATAATTGTTCTTCTCGGAGGTCGAACCTGATGAATATCGTGATACTTCGCATGCGGTCTCTCGATAGAGTTCGATTGAAGACAGGGCAGCCTATAGATTTTCTCCACACTTCTCCAGAGGGATGTTTCTTTGGGTCATTACTGCTTTTAGGTACAGTAAACCGATGAACATCCTCAATTCATCGTCTGTCAGATCAAATGTTGACCATCGTGGTCTTGCGAAGTTGTTGATGCAGTCCTTTATATGTTCAAGGATATCATTGTCAAGAAGAAGTAAGAATGCGTCCAGAGGCGTCTCAATGTTTTCGGCATATCTGGTCACACCAGTATGGCTAGTAAAAATATTTGGAGCTGCCAATCGACCTAAATTCGCGCAAGTTACTTGTGTCCATTCGGTATCATCCTTTCCTACATGAGGCTGTTGAGACACTTCTTCTTCTTCTTCGTTATCGTCCTCTTCTTCGCTAGATTCATTCTGAAGGTTTAAAGGTTTAATTTATCTTCTTCATCAGTATCATCATGAACAACATCATGAACAGGATCTTTAATTGTCTCATTATGGGAATCATCGTAACTTTCGGAACTGCTAAGTTCCAAAATTTGATCTAGGACTTCGCTAGCACCCAAATTTCTAGGCATTTTACGAAATAATTAAATGAAAATATTTGTTGTACTATTTTATGTGAAAGAAAAATGAGGAAAGCCTATGACATAATCTGTGACATCCTGGATACCCTGCGGCTATGCGGATTTTGTAAGATGCGTGAGCTTGTATAGATTATGTAAAACGATATCAGTTTTAGAATTAAACTAAATAACTGCGCGCAATCTTTGATCAAAGATGGCGCTAAACATATATCGCTAAAGGGAACTAACTCAATTTTCAATTAAACTAATCCCGCGACCCATGTAGTAAAGGCCTTTGGCAAAATTAAACATTATTGTGGATGTGTTACGCAATCAATTTGAATACACATTCTAAAGATATGTATATACCTACCTTTAAATAGGAATCGAAAGTAACCCTGAGTACGTGTGTACTGCGTACGCCTTCGTGGGTGTATCGTTTCCTAGCTTTTACATTTCAGAATGATGTATTAATTATATATCATTATATTAGATAAAGAGCTAATGTCCTAATATATAACTAATATATAACTTATAACTAACATTTCGCCATTTCGTATTTATATATATTTATATGCACTTTCTTAAAATATGTTAATTCTTTTTTCATGTAAAAACATTTTAGTATCATCAACAGTAATATTTCCATGCATTGATTGCATAATAACAAATAAAATATTTTAAAAACCTATTTGCTTCAATTGACGCAAGCTGCGCTTATAGGTATACAAAAATAGGGGAATCATTTAGGAGTTAAAGTATATTATTTAGCAATTTATTAGTTTTCTCAAAATACTGTTATACATATATAGCTATACTACTGTAATTTAAGACAAGTTGTATTATTGTGATTTATGTATAATTGTTGCGTGATTATGGTTTGCCTCTGATTTATAGAAAAGTATTAAAATGGGTGTTCCAGTAAGTTTTCCCCTTAAATACTATTTAATACTGGTACATAATTCTACGTTTAAATGAAATATTCCCGCGTATTTAATAATGTCATGATGCATACAAAATTTGAAATTCCTTCGTAATTGAAACCACACGCACAATTTTTACGTTACTAGGAGACGAATCGTTTTTTATATCCCGCGCCCTTTTAAATTTGAATTTGGAGCAAAGAGTTTTATTTATATAGACAAAAGCAGAGTAGAATGAACCATAACAGACGCGCGTTCTTTTTAATACTTTTGCAGGCGTTTCATTAGTTGGAGTCTTGCTCAATTCTGATTGGTCGAGAGAGTCGTGGAAGGAAAGCAGGGGGGGCCTTTGTCCTTGCGTTCCTCCGTCTTACTACTAATATAAAATTCAAATAATTTAACTGGGCGGTCACCTGCTTTCTCTTTGATCAATGTGGGATTGCATATTTGATCACGAATTCATTTCGTACGTCCGAAACCGCGTTGTGTTTAATTAATTTATTATTATTTTATTTTTTCTCCATCTTCGTAAGATTATGGTTAGAACGATTTTGCCAGCATGCCAGACCACCGCAAAGTCAGGTAGTTTTCGAATTTCTATATGTCACCTTTTTTGAAGATTGCAGCATAATCGAATTTCGTCCTGTCTTTTAGCCACCTACATGTATTCCATAGTTTGATATTTATTATTTTGTTGTACTTTCTTTCTTTTTTTACAGGTCTCTTACATCTCCTACGATACCGGGACTGAAACATACTTCGTCCATCTCGTGCAGAGTGATCACAGTTTGTACAATGCTAATGCCTATATTGACAGATTTGTTTTCAGAGTATTCAAGGAATACAAATACAGTCGCAAGTTTCCACATCTGACGTATTTAGCAAATGTTCAACACGCGTTCGGGTTGCTTTCCAGGTTTCCAATACTCTTACCTGACATAATTCCTGAAGAGGACAGAATTAATCAAAGAAACTGTTTGATAGAATTTATATTTCAAGATATTTTATTTCGCAAAGTTTATTTTAGCTATAAATTCTGTGTGGAGCTCGCACGTTTTCCCGATATGTATTACAACATTTTGGAAATCGATTTTAACGTTGAAGAATGTGCAATGTTCCTTCAACTGTTATGCCGAACAACATTAGAGGCAATGCATAAGGACAGTTTGGCAGAGTCTATGTCATTCTTCAACATAAGACTTCAAAAAGAGGTTGGAGATGTCGATGATTTATTAATAAGACTTACTAATTTTTCGAAGAAAGGGAATTTCATGCTTCCTTTTATACATCGAATGTGTACATTACACATAAATAATTTATGGGGTGAGAAACTGTATGAAATGGATCAAATACAGGCTAAATTCTCTTCTAACATGAACGATACTGGTGATTTTGTTGACATTTTAATCAATTGTGTTGATCTGTTTCTTCCTAAAGACATGGCAATACTGATAAAAGCAGCATTAAATGATAAAGATATTCGAAAATATTCCAATATCGGTTACAATAAATCGTATCATCAGACATCAAGAGAAATGTGGGAATGATCTAAGAAAATGTCTTGATCAATATGGGTTTACTCAAAAGACTAATGTTGTTGAACTGGCTTAATTTGTGTATCAAAATAGTTCTTGAAATCAGTCCACAGAAACTAGAACACATGACTACTCTAACAGTGCAACCTGGAATGGGTTACTTTGTATCCAATGTTGTATGTCAATTGTGTAACTAACTCTACAAGCAAGACCTTTGACTCGATCAATTAATTCTACAATATTCAACCTATTTCCAAACACACTTACAATCAAACATTTCAGGTCACAAATGAAAACTTCTACAACACGAATGTATTTCTCTCAAAACAGAAATAGAGGAGTATTAATTTCAAATTTAACATAAAATTATCTATATTTTTTAAGAAATATGATAATTTTTAGTTTATCTATTTTTATCGATATATGGGTATCTCACTTACAGTATTTTTTATTTAACTTTTTGATTTGTGATAATATAGGTATTTATTTACCGTTTTGATAAAATTCAAGTAAAATCATTTCTATGTATGAAACAAACCTATAACTCTGACATAAATTGTAATACTTGAATATTGCCATATTGAAGATTTGTAAAGTTAGCTGTTTTATTAAATATTTGGAATTAATCTGTTCTTAGTTGACTTTCATATATCCAAGCAAATATGGTCGCAAACGACAAGAGTTACTAATCCCATACTAAGCTATTCTAATTACTACATAACTCATTTTGAAATTATCAAAGTGCGTTAGTAAAAATATGAGTATTCCTGCAGTCTATGAAGTCTATATATACATATGTAAATATATAAAGTGTAACATATTTGGAAAAAATCAACAATTTTTGGTTGTTTCGACATTTGAAATCTTTAGTTGCTTGTATGTCACTATTTATGTATTGATTTTTACAATTTACTATGTACATAGTTTTAGAATATGGGGGGTGGGATTAGACTACATAGACTATCATGTACCTGTACCGCATTTTAAAGATCAATATATCGATTTGTATTTCTTTGAAATTAACATTTAATCCTAATACTCACCAGAACTGTTTATTACATGACACCATGGCAAAATGGAAAACAGCACCCAAGTGTAACAAGTGTAATTTCCAAATCTAACAGGAAAACATTAGTTTCCAGACTAACACGGTCACTTCCAAAAAGCACCAAACTACGACACGCACGTGAAAGCTTTCAACAGCGAACCAATCAGTTTACATGAAGTTATTGTTGCAATCAAGCAGGCTCATCATGATGAGGCATGTGGAACAGACAACTTACCCACCAAGCCAGTCACTTGACCTGCAAACAGTACTAGGAAATCATTCGTCATTCCACGAGCTTACTCATACCAGCGCCCACTCGCAGTTACATTCGTCATTCCACGAGCTTACTCATACCAGCGCCCACTCACAGTAACATTCGTCATTCCATGAGCTTACTCATACCAGCACCCACTCGCAGTTACATTCGTCATTCCACGAGCTTACTCATAGCAGCGCCGACTCGCAGTTATATTCGTCATTCCACGAGCTTACTCATAGCAGCGCCCACTCGCAGTTACATTCGTCATTCCATGAGCTTACTCATACCAGCGCCCACTCGCAGTTACATTCGTCATTCCACGAGCTTACTCATAGCAGCCCCCACTCGCAGTTACATTCGTCATTCCACGAGCTTACTCATAGCAGCACCCACTCGCAGTTACATTCGTCATTCCATGAGCTTACTCATAGCAGCGCCGACTCGCAG
>JAYRBW010056014.1:0-10959 GCA_036023295.1 Invenusta paracnida | reverse complement strand
TCCAGTCTTATCAGCCAAGTTTTCGTTGGAAGTTATCAAATCTCTTTGCATTGATTTCAGTTCGTCGCTGTTGAACCAACATATTCCACTCAAATGTTCAATTTCTTTTTTTAATTCGCTTACTTGTTTAGTTAATTCGTCAATCTTTTTATCTTGATCTTCAATCTTTTTATCTTGATCCTCAATCTTTTTATCTTGATCCTCAATCTTTTTATCTTGTTCCTCAATCTTTTTATCTTGAACCTCATTCTTGTTAGTTAGACTTTCGATGTTTTTGCTTATTGATTCTAGAATAAAAAATAAAAAATTCAGTAAATCACGAGTTTATAACACCAGCTTGAGTAGCTACGTTCCAGTATGCACTCATATTACTCAATATACATCATATTATATCACGAATGACCAACGAACCGTTTCTAGGGGGTTAATATATATGATTAAATGGGTAGAAAGCAAAGCTGGAAATAAATCAAGAGTTACGAAAAGCTTTCTCATAATCAGGCGTATGTGTGTTTTTGATTATATTTCAGTTTTAAGCAAAGTAAAGCATGAATGTCTAATAGAATGCGTATTAAAAATGTATATTTTGAGTGAGGTGATTAAAGCTGGTCGGAGATTTTTTACCACGCCCATTGTCGTAAACTCTAGTCTAGTTTTTTGTTGTGATCAAAATAAGTCGCGGGTTAAATAACATCTCGACCACGACCGAGGTTGTGGTTTTTTAACCTGACTCATGGTACACAATTTTCGACAAGGGGTACCCCCTAGTTTTTTTTAACTATTGGGATTTTAATAGTTTTTATTAATTCGATCTTATATAAATTTACAATTTTTTTTAAGTATGAAAGGAGTGCTATTTAATGATATAAAATTTATAAAATGAATAACATTTGAATAAGCTTACTAGCATGTTTACTTTATAACATTGTTTTTTACAGTAGAAGTAATCGACCTGTGTCGTTTAAAAATTGACCAAGGTTTCTACATACATAAATATTAAAATGCAAAGGACATGGGCTTATATATATATTAATACGAATAAAACTCGTTAAAAAATTAAGCCTTTTTCTTACGTAACATGGCTCCATAGTCGTCACTCGAGGTCGATGATCGTCCTTCAGCCATATTGGGTGTAATAACCTTACAGTATAACAACGTACAAACACTTAATCGGAACAACGTAACTTCAAATTGTGTTTATTCCTCTTGCTTATATAGTGTTTAAAAGTAATTTACAATCATGAACTTTAAATAGATATTTAGAACAAATAGAAAATACGCTGTGAAGTGACATAACACCGCTTTCTGATTGGTTAAAAGAAGCAAGTGTAAACAAATTGGAATTCCTACCACGTGTTGTGTAGATAAAGCTGTATCATAATTTCACTTTATATTAGAATAAAAAGGAAATATCATAAATCTTATTCCGTATTTAGTCATAAATTTGGATGTTCGCAGACAATATATAATGACGAACATTTTACTCCTTGTCTTACATCTTACTGACAATATACATTTCTGTAGGAAGCGTCAATTGCACAAATGTACTCAATATTGCACTTACTGTTTTTGTCCTCATAATTGCACAAATTTATTGCTATTATTTCTTCGATCTATGAGATAACAATATTGCAATGATAAAATTAACTATATTTGATTAAATAATGTGTATATTAGTGAGGGACAACTTAAACTTATTATAGTTGTCCCTGGTATTAGATACAATAACACCAGTATGAAAAACACATCTGTGGATTAAACCGCTGTCTATTTTTAGAAGTAAGACCGGCTCACTCGTAATTGTCAATACTCTTTCATACGAAGGAAACTAATGATTGCGCACCGATGATATCATTTAATGTCAGCATTATCTAAGATATGCACGCACATATTAAATCATCGATGTTTCATGTATAGTACATTAGTAATTTTAAGTTAGTGCTAGTGTAACTCAGGTGTTAACTCAACCCGAACTCATGAAATGCTTGAAATCACTTCTAAAATCTAGTTTACTGGGTGTTTACTCAGAGTTAACACTTCCGTTACACCCAAATAACTCAAGTGTTACTACTAAGCTGAACAAAAGGAAAACACAAACATTTACATTTACATTTACATTTAAGTCGAACGTATTGATAATAACTTAAATAAATTAAAGGCATTATATTATTAGCAATGTTTAGTATTGATATGATTTATTATTACAAGTATAAGTATCTACTGTTTATTTTTGCATGAAACTAACAGTTGACTCTTTTTCGATTTTAAGTTTTTCATCGAGTTGTAGTTCTGTGGAATTATTTAGAAACTATAAAGAAATATATTTTGAATGCAGTTTCAGTTACTAATAAAAAAGGAATCAATATTTATTTAAAAGAGCTGATGCTCATCGAAGATTAAACTAAAGTAATAATATTTACGTAAATGTTTTCAGTTAATGGCTTATGGACAACTGACCGTTTTTTACTAGGGTATAGTTACACATTGGTTATAACAACTTAAACCTGAAATTATCCATAATATTTTAGCCCTAATTGCTTAAATTCTAAGTGATTACTAAATCTTCACTGTTCTAATTTAACCTTATACTAACTGAATCCTAAAATATGACATATTCAAAATATTTCATTTTACCACCATTTTTCTCTTTTAAAGGGGGCCAGTTGTCAATACATATTAAGGTTGAAGATTAATTAAAAGACTTGTATTACTGGACAATAAAATATAATAACTTTATAATTATATTAACTTTTTGTAACCAACAAGTAGTGTCCAGAAAGTCAAAAGAAAATTATTTGAATACATTCAATTATTTTATAAATTAAAATAAATTAAAGCGTATAGGAGTTAAATTATACCAATTTAACCAAATATTCAACTATTTTCTACAAATTATATTATATAATAAATAAGCGCCTTTTCTATTACACTCCGTGGTCTTTAGTATATATAGATATTTTGTATAGGCATTTAAAAAAAACTATCCAAAATATCATTTTCTTTAAAAGCAAATATATACCAAATATATAGCAAATATTCAAATATTGTTCAGTGTCTTAGATGTTTTTATATAGCAATAATTAAAAAAAACTGCAAATAAATATTAAGTCAAGTTGTGAACAAATTCATCCGTTTTGGTGAATTTATTCCAGTTGGTATATTCAAATTATATTTTTAAATTGAAATTCAGTATATCTAAAGGCACATATAAATACTATAGTATTCATTGCTATAATTCATCACTACGAGGGAATTCCATTGTTCTTTTAAAATTAATCTCCATTGTATTAAATAATGATAACATGAATTTGTTTAATTATAATCGCAATGGCTGAAAAGAAGCGTAGTGAAAATTTCACAGTTATCCAGCGTGAATTTGTCTTTAGTTTCATCGAAGAAAATTGCGTTATGGAAAGTAAAGAAGACACTGTAAAAAATATATATAAAAAGCAAAAGCTATGGAAGGAACTCGAGTGTGCTTTTAACGCAAAGTTTGAAATGCAGAAGACAGTTGTCCAACTTAAAATCTTATGGAAGGGTATGAAATCCAGCACAAAAAGTCGTTGCTCAACGGCTCTTATGGATTCATTCTGACACATCTACTTATACCTACCCTCGCCTGGGAGTAGGCTGTGGTAGTAAATTTATCGATTTATCTCTCATTTAGTTATAGGCGCAAAAAACTTACTACCAGGCTTACCTACTCCTTGGTAGTAACAACTACCGCTTTGTGCAATTCACGTGGTAGTAAATAAATTGATAATAATTACTACTAAGCTAATACCGCTTCATGCAATCCACCCAAAGTTAATAACAGCATATATCCGGGGGTTAAAAGTATAAATCAACCAGGCTTAGTTGGCAAAGGAAATCAGCTGATACAGGTTTACATTTCAACATCGTACATTTTGAAATAATTTTTGGTATTATAGATTTAAGAATGACATGTTCGATTTATATTGCGACTATCTTATTTCATGCATCGAACTAAAGCATTTAGTAACTTTAAAAGCGATATATAATTAACTATCGAAAGATTAATTGTAGTGTATGGTGGCCATATTATGTCATTAAAAGTGGTTATGGGTTTTTATATTATGCATTATATAGTGGAAATCTCATTCATCGCAAAGACTGTAAATATAACAACCACTACAACAGCTAAATATATATAACAACAAATATAACGACTTTGTTATAAGTATATAAAGTATTTGGTCCATCGACACAAATAGTTTTTATAACAACAAATCAACTCAAAACGGCATATCTCAATTCAATAATAAACTTTTGTAGGTTAATATCGGAATTTCATTTCCTAAATAGTTTTTAAGTTTCTTTTTCATACAATTATTTAACTATGCTATATAACTGTTACCTTACAAATTATTTCGTTTATTTCAATTCCTAGAAATTATACAAAATCATGCTTCAATTGTTTGGTAATTATTTACTTTAAATATAACACACACTTTGTATATAATTATTAGATATAACTATACACTGTCATTTCCTGGATAATATGTTTCTAGATATTTATTTTATAATACATGAAACGAAATTGCCACTATTAAAGTGACAATGTTCTACTATTGAATTGGGATGCCGCTATTGTTTGAGTTGTCGTTATAAAAACTTTTTGTGTCGATCGCTGAACTGAGATTTCCGCTATGTAATGCATAATATAAAAATCCATGATTATGTAACCACTGTTAATGACAAAATATGGCCACCATACGCTATAAGTAATCTTTCGATAATTAAAGTAATCTCCTTGCCGTTGCTAAATTCTTTAGTTCGATTCATGAAATGAGATAGTCGTAATACCCCTCCTCAGGGCCAAACACAAGTTGATTGATAATAACTCCTTAATAAGTATTAGTAATATATACAACTTTAATAAATTGTATTATTGTATTATTATTTTGTTTAAAAAGGTTAATATAAGAATTGGTTTTTATGATAATAACATTTTCTTTTAGTCAATATAACTCGAAAGAGAGAACAGCCTCAGATAAGTTTGAACAAATTGTAATTGTATATATTTGCTATTTAATTGAGATAAAATAACTCATTTAATTAAAAAATATATTTATTTATAATAAACTTTTAATTATTATTATATTTTATTTAAATTTTATTTTGTGATAAATAGATTTATATAAAAAATAAATAAAATAATATTATCTTTTAGCATCCTTTAAATATCATTATTCTACATAATATTAAAATACTTATTATTAGAGAGTGTCAAATTTATATACAAGGCTTTAATGCTACATTTTAATACAAAAATGTTGTTTAAGAACTCAATAGGTAGATTATAATAAACATAGTAAATATATTTTATTTATTTTTCTCCAGATTGTTGTCAGAAACTGTATAGTTAATAAAAAGAAGGAATGCGTTCACGCTTTATGGGTATATAAGTATATTTGTAGTGCGACGTTTCGCGAATCTTTAACAGCACAAACTAACCAGCTGAGTGTAAGACACAATAATAAATAGGAAGAGAACAATACTTATAGTTAACCAATAGAAAGCTAGACAAGATGACATAATCAGGACAGTAGAGAGAGTAACGCAGCGAGCAAGGCTAGGAAACGAGACGGAGAGAACCAATCGATAAAAAAAGATTAATATGAATTTTTTAGTTTTTTTATTATTCTCTGGCTATGGCCGACTCTCAACTTAAATCTATGTATAGTTAATGTCTATGACTAAAACCATTCAACTATTTTTTATAAAGTGTAGCTATTAATAATTGTGTTTTGCATAGAGTATTAATAGATAGTTGGAATTCTTCGATTGATATTATTATTTCAAATATTATTGGAAACAGTTCAATACTATTTTTGTACCAAAAAGCATTAAATAAAATAATCCTTTAAATATAATATTCATAAAATTGACGGATCTATAAAAGTTATATTTTGAAATTGTCAGACAATTTATATACTTTTAAATAGTTCAAAATTAACCATTCGAATATTTTTTTCTATAATTTATAAATATAAAACTAATATATATATTTTGTTATTGAAATAAAATGATTTTCTGTCGATACATTTACAATGTGAAACATGAAATTTGCAAGATTACATATAATGAATCCACCTAGTTCATTTGTATAATAACTATAACATATATAGTATTGTTTTTGTTTGACTGAAGAGAAAACTATTGTTCAGTCTATTAATTAATATAATAAATAAATTTATCTTATTTTAATAGTTTTTCTTAAGATGCTTAATTGTAAAGATGTAGACTATTCTTAATTCAAAGAAGAGTGTCAGGTATATCAGAATCGATTTTTACTTTTCCGCAACGTACAACATTATTCGGAGATTAAGTAGGTAATATGCGTAATATTGATTTAGTTATTATTGGATATGGGTATATCGGGAGCAGAGTATTTTAATGTCTAGTATATCGCCAGTAGAAGTTTGAAATAAATATATTAGTAGTTTTACTGATAATTATCAGTCTAATAAATTGATGTAAAACGTGATTATTTCTATTGAAAATTATGGAAACTGATAATTCTGGATTGATAATTTTCATGAAACGCGTAACGCGATGTTTTGACCTTGTTGGGCCTTTTGAGCATCACTCATGATTCTAATGAAATTGAGTTCAAATTCCAAATATACCCACTTATTCCAAGAATATTTCAGGAATATAAAATTTCAAAGTAGAGTGGAAGTGGTTCTCGTGTTTTAACGATTCAATACTGTTTTTTGATTTGAGATAAAGGATGTACATCAGAAATGTGATAGATTTTCTTGAGAAGGTATAGGTACATAACTAAAATTATTATATTTTGTTACAGTAATTATTAAAATAACAATCAAGGACTACTTCAGTCTAGTTAACAGTGTAATGCAATTCTGACAATTGCATTGGAATATTTTTCTAAATCACCTATTCTTCTTGCCAATTCAAATGCAAAAGAAATTGAATAAAGTTTTCCTCCAACATTTGGAAAATTACTTCCTCATCGTCAAAGAGGATGAAAACACTCACTTACCCTTACTTCACACTTACTGTGTGAACTCTCTAACTAGCTCTGTAGTCTATGCTCCATTGATAAATTAAGGGTATCTTAATTGTACCTATACATAGATATTGAATAACATATCAATGGTGGTATATATATATATATAGTAAAATCAAATATGTTACGCAATTTTAGTTCATTCAATTGATCCACTATTATTTATTTACCTCAACATTTTTTGTTAATAACAAATATTCTATACTCTACGTTAACTATAAAAATGGTGTTTTTCTATCGTGGATAATTGTCTACGTAATGATTGGAAAATCAGTATGATATCAACATAGACTAATAATAAATCACACGCGTCACTAAAAAACTTACAATGTATGAGTGAAATTGTTTGTTATAACGCATACATTTTTAACGAATATAGCAAAATTGTTGCTCAAAACTTTGATTTGAATAAATTTATTAAAATTCCTAACTCGGATAAATTGTGCCAACATTGAATTTTTAAAATCAATACTTATTTCAAAATATTCGGAAAGAATAAATTAATCAAATTCTTTATTATTGATTTCTAGTGTTAATCAATGTCCAAGAAATATAGGGTTAAGCCAGATAACCAAATTACTTTAATTATTTTACCAATAAATACCTATATGCTGCGCTTATGTAGGTACCTCCTGGGAATTGTCGATCACTAATTATTTTGTGACGTAGATTATTCTTACTCTATCTTATTATTCAATGATTAAGATCAATAATCATATAAATATCAAGAATAAAAGTAATATATATAGAGCTTCTTATAAGTGTACTTATTATAAATGTATTTTTGCAAATTATTCGCCTATATCACTCACCATAATTATTTCAATGTTATAAATACATAATATTTGATAATATTATATCGTTTTGATTATCCCGAACATATTGTATTACAAATTTATGCGTCCAATTTATAAGTGTTGCTCAAACCAAAACTGACAAAATTTTAGTGCTAAAATGAATTTGCAAAACTATTTATTTTAAAGCGAATCTTCATTTCCGTGTATTATGCCGTTCAATAGGCATGTATGGTATTTTATTTACCGATATAATAACATCATTAAACTAGTTTACCACTTACATATGTAAATATCGGATGAAAATTGAACGTATATTTTTAGAAATTTAACAATTGAGCTAATTAAATGACAAAATTAGCTTATTATTAATATTCTTTTCTTTTCTGGATAATCTTTTGTAATTACAAAAATATGGCAAATACAAAAAAACTTTTTAATTATGTGCTTTTGCTAGACTAAATGAATGTGCTACTTGTTGTATATGCAGTAGTACTATACTCATATTGCAAAAAACAGTTCTGGTAAATATAATTTTTATCGGAAAATCCTTTAATTTGTATTAATAATTTGATTTACAAGCAAACATAAATTAACAATATTTTGTTTAAGTGAATTTCTGTTGTGATTTTAACATTTTTTAAATATAATTCAAAATTAATTATGTTCATTAATACCTAACTATAACTAATATACTTAAGTGTTCTCATTGATCACTATTGCGAATGAACGTTTATTTAAGATTATATTGATTTATTTAAGGTTATATTGATTTATAAAAAATTTGAATATATTAAAACTTGAATGAAAATTACAAATTCTCAAATCAATATAAAATTTGTATTGATATTTATAAAATTCCTTGACCCTATGTCATATAGAATGAATGTAGCGCAATGATTTAGCAATTATTCAATATTTAGTAATCACTCACCCTGATTATAGTTATATAACAAAGATAATGTGTAATCAACAGACTATTAATTAATAAGAAATGTCACTAAAAAATACATTATATAAGTGATTTTTTGTATATAATGCACTAATTTTTAACGGCGATAGTTGCCAAATAGTTGTTTGACACTTTGATTAATTAAATTATGAAAAAATTCTTAAGTTGGATAAATTATGAGCTGTATATTATGGAAAATCAAATAGACAAGAAACATATACAATTAAAATGATATACTATAACTGATAGTAAGGTATCGGGCAAAAGTAGAATATACCTAATTTAATTTTTTACATAAGAATTATAACATAACTTTTAAAATAACACATTTAACATTTTATCAATCGCCACATACTCAAATGCTAGACACGTTTCGCTCTTTATGGAGCTCATCAGTGACATGCAGAGAATTGAACTGGGGTCCTCACGATTATAGTGTGAACACTATAACCGCTTGACCACCGAAGCTCTAAGTGGAGATAATCTTTGAAAAGCCTTTTCATAAACAGAAGTGTACGCATGTTTTTGATTATATTACAGTTTTCAGCAAATTGAAACAGTATTATTTGTTATAAAAATTTTGTTAAAAAGATATATTTTGTGATACATGTCTGGTTTATGTCAACCTTTGGTCATGCTTTTGTCGAGTTTTATTTATTTATTTATTTATAACCACCAGAAAATCGAAATATGACGATATAACAGTGAAGCTTTGAGAGTTGCTAGCAGCTCAATAGTCACTTAAATGTTAAAGAGAATAGACCAATTTATAATATATTAGATTATAAATGCAATTAAAAACATTTGATATTGAAATTTCGTCAGATGATTTTGTAGAAAACAAATCAATCGGTTTAAAAAAATGAATTCATGAAACTTTTTCAACAAAGTCGGTTTTGATAAAATTGTTTATTATTTTGATTCTTCTATTATTTAATTTAGCAACTTTTCCTTTTTTATATTCAAGAGTTATCAAAGAATAATATCGAAAAGCTTTTGGTAATCTTTGAGATTTTCGTAATACAATGCTGAAGAGGATTACAGTTTAATGATGCTGAAAATTTGAGTTAAGTACAAGAGAGCCTTAACTAGTTATACACGTAAATATTAGCCCCATTCAATCAGGGTTTACTTCAACACATCTTGCAATTTTAAGTGATAATTAAATGAAGAAATGGGCAATTCCGTTATTATTTTTATCATTATTTCTTTGGAATATGTTACAGAAAATATTTCCTTTGAAGTAAAGCTTTAACATTTTCGTCTTTTAAAAAGTTTCAAAATTATACAAATGGTTATTAAAGTCATCTCTGCGAAATGGAACTGCAAATTGCTAAGAATGGGGTTGAAATCAATGTTTTTCAATTAATGGATGTATTATGCTTTATAGGTGGATAGATCTATAATAATATGTAACATACATACAATCATTGAAATGAATCTGTAGATATATTAGCGGAAATAGGCATAATTAGTATTTGTGCATAATTCCTAGATATTATGCATGAATTCTAATTATGAAATTATATTCAGGCATGAAGGATTTTTCAGGAGACTTTTTTAGTGTTTATAGTGTTCAGTGGTATTTATATATATTTGTAACATGTTTTTATATTATAGAAATACTATATTATTCGTATAGTATTCAAAATCTACATAATTTGAAAATGCTGTATTTTCCTTCGACAATACAAGACTCTACATTTACTGGTGTTCCATTTTACAAATTAAAATGTCCACTAAAAAAAGTCTTCATACTCACCTGACTATAATATCCGTGGCAGAATTATGCCTGATTCCTGAATTTAGTTCCATAATGAGGATTCATGCATAATGCCTTGGAATTATACATACTTTATAATTACTTCTATTTCCGGTAATATATATATAGAATGGGAATCTAAAATATTTCCATAACAATATTGTGCATTTTTCGATAGTGTAACATACATCATTTTACAAAATGAAGTATTTTCAAAAGAGGAAGCATCTGAATATTAATATTGAAAAGTATATAAATATACTGTTTTTACTAGTCTTTCTATCGTTTTAATTCCGCAGACGATCTATATTATCAGCGACAAACTTATTTCTTCAAATTATTAAGTTATTTTTCTGACAACCAGTTCTATTTACATATAATAATTTAGCAATAT
>JAYRBW010056003.1:0-10960 GCA_036023295.1 Invenusta paracnida | reverse complement strand
TCATCTTGGGGGGCGGAAGTTATCGCCCCCCCCCCCCCCCTCCCTGTACTCAGGTTCTCCTACGTCAGTGTAATGGGCTGCGCCTCGAACGGCTTCGACATTGTCGCCCCGCGTGGTTTCATCCGTCTCACCAACTCGACCATCTCCAAGAATCTGGGCTATGGGTTCGGCATGCTCATGCTCAATGGCGACTCCACGAACCCCATGAGACCGGTAGGGTATCTCTTGCGATATTTCTTCCAGTATCTATGGGTTCCTATCCTTCTATAAGGGTAGTTACCTACTTAGAGGATTTTGCAGGATGAGAACAACTTAAAATTGGGGTAGTTTTTAGATTAACAGTTATTATTTATAATATAGATCATTTATATTTCTCTTCAATTTTCAATAATGCTGACATACAAAAGGTCCGACTAGGGAACTATTATTTTGTAACTCAATGTAATGTGTTTTATTCAAAGAGTAGACACGCACAATACGTTGTATAGCGAAAAGCTGTAATTAGGGTGTGTTTCATTTCGCCTGTTTTGATTGGTCAAGTAATAGCCAGAAGAAAATTGGTAGCCAAAAAAGAAAATATTATATTATGGATTTAATAGTAGTTTTGCATTTATTGATTATTATTTTAAAATGGAATAAAGTCATAAGTTATACTCTTATAAATTACATATGTTATAGCTGAAATTCTGATGCACATGTCTATAATTCTACTTTTCATATCAGCATTTTATATCAGGTACATTTTCCCGTTTGAAAATAGACCGTTTATGCTATAAAAGATAGTAAATTTATGTATCTTGCCTACCAAACAAAAAATCGATTCAAAACCGAAATTACAAATATTTCGGCGCGTGTCTAGTCTAGGTATATTTAAACGTCTTTGGTTTTATTTCAAATGTTGATACTTTTATTCACAATTGAACAACTTTCATCGGATAATAATTTGCCTAATAATATAATCGACTGTAAGTTTGCAATAAAAATATTATAAGCAACAGCTGCTGTGTAGCGTGGTTTTTGCAACATAAAATATAAAAACAATCAATATAGAAGTTGATTTTCGTCTGACTGTATTTATATTTATTCTATCTATGACGTACCAAAATGTTTTTAAGCAAATTTCGAACAATGCCCCCTGGAACTTCAACTTACTCTCTGTAAACCTTCCTTCTAATCTTGACAACAGGGCTCCATTCTGACCCAGTTCGTGCCCCTGGTCGAGTCTACGCTCCCCTACAACATGCTCGGTCTGCTGGACATGTGTGACACGGCCAAGGACGTCTATGTCGTGGACCGCCTCATTGTCTACTACAAGTACTCCTTTATGACGCGCGCCTGTACCAAACTCTTCAGGAGTTACGTGGCGGGCAAGATGGTGGCACTGCGCTTTCTGCAGTTGAATCTCTATCATGATCCTTTCACGAAGGTGAGCTTCACCGTCTATTTTTAATAGTTCTACGTATTGGAAAGCTTTCTTTTGAATCATTCGATAAAGACCTACTTTTCGGTGTTATTGCTTCGGTAATAAAATCATGTGTTTAATGCATTATTTATTGAAGCTCTCGCTAGTCCGTATAACTTCTTGTATGTCTACAATCTTGGCGCACAACAAACCCAGAATTCGGTGGAACTCTTCAACGGAGAGGCGTTCAACGTCACTGAACTCATCACCGAGGTTACTCAGCTCAACACGGCCACTCCGGACGAGCGTCGACGTACTTACGTCACCAAGAGCAGCTATGACGTCATGGGAGTCCATGTGCACGCGAGCGCGGCCCGTGGGAGTCATGGTTTCACGGCGGAGGTGGTGACACTGCCTCTCTCACCGGACAAGACCTACCCGGATCTTAGTAAGTATAGGTTGGTGGTCGGTGGTTGAAACTGTATCTTTTGTATTGGTGGTGGTAATAGGAAAAAGACAAATGTATGTTGGTATTATGAATATCGTTTGGTTCAATTTGTTGTTATAGATGATTCACTAATAGCGTTAATAGCATTGGAAGTGATACTGCTGGCTCTTTATTTATATAATTAATTATCTATCACTTAAACACTGTTTATAAAATATGTAAATAAATATGTTTGCGTTTGTGAAGAAGTTGACCGTACTACAGAACGAATTATATTGAAATATTATTAAACGGAAAATAAGTTTGATATAACCACACGGATATGCTTAGTCAACTCGGATAAACTATATATTTCTTTTTAATGAGATTAATTATCTCATTTTTAATTCAGTTTTAATATACATTTTTAAAAATCCGAAAAAAATGTAGTATAATTAAGAAAAGTAGAAATATAAAGTTTTGGGCGTCATACTACTATTGTAAATTGCAAGTAGTACGGGGAGATACATAACATTACTGCTAATAATTTACAATAGTAGTATTAAGGCAAAACTTTATATTTTTACTATTCTTAATTTAAAAAATTTGATATAATTTAATTAATAATTAATAAACGAAACAACCGATATGCATAGAAGTTAATTTAAAAACCACTTCTTTACAATCGTCTACAAATTACCGTTGACCTTACATTAGATCATGGACTGTTATCGTTAATCTGGGCTTCCTATGAATCGTTGATATTGTAATCGAAGTTTCAGTTTCGGTTTCGATTTTAATTTTGTTGACAAAAAATGGTGACAAAAAGTAACAATTTCAGTTTAATTTTCGACATATTAAAACTGTATGTTTAATAAATAGTATGTAATAAATAATATAGTTATTGGATTCAATAAAATCTTCTATTTCGTTGTTGATTGCGTTATTATGCTGATATCATCAAAAAAATACAATAAAGATATAAAAAACGTTTAAATTGATGACATTTTTTAAATTTTCATGTTGTAATATCAGCTATTGATTTATACTTTATATGATATATTGGGTTATTGATTTATACTGTTGATTTCACGAGCCGTAACACATCTAGTGTATTGATTGAAATCTGTGAATTAGATCCAAAAGACAGTTTTTATCATTATTTTACTGTAAGTTCAGTTATTAAAGTAGAATTAATGTTAAATTGTAGTAATTAATAATATTATGATGTGAATCAGACATATATGTGAAATTTCCTATATTATAATTTCTATTGATGTAAGGAATCTCCCCCTATCTACTCAATAAATATTTAACCAGTAAATAGGACATTTCAAGAAAATACAACGCACGCCGCATTGTCGAATTATTTAGGCCAAGGATTGGCATCTATTTTTAGCTCAATGCGCGCGTATAATAATAATATGATGTACATTTTATGATTTAGCATCTAGGCAAAACTAGATAAAGTTTTCTATAGATTTACTTTTCACATCGGTGTTTTATATATATTTTTTCTGTATTTAGTACATACAACAACCATTTCTTGGCAATCGTTGGGTCAAAACGAAGCTACTACAACGCTTCCGATGAGATTTCCTATCTAGCGGTATAATATTAGAATAATGACATTGATCCACACACCACACAGGCAAGGTTATGGAACACCAGATACAGGACTGCGAGTTCTCCAGGAACCAGGGTGGCGGTCTCCACGTGGCTGGGGTGGGCGAGATCAACCCCGACATCACGGTCTACTGGAATCGTTTCCATAACAACGGCCTGGCTCTTTTGAACCTCACGTCCCCCGCCGTGGTGAGTATTCTACTGCAGAACGCCCGGGACATCGCTCTGACGAATAATCTCGTCCGAGACAACAAGGGTGGCGTGCGTGTCTGGCTTCATGCCAGTATTCTGAGCAAGGGGGCCCGGGCCAATGTCTCCAATAATGTCATCGTGAGGACCACGCATGACGGCGCCCTTTGGCTGACAGGTGGGTTCCAATCGCTCTCGACTCGGTAGCTCTGGGTAATTATGATGGGTCAATAGTTGCATTGACAACTGAAGGCCACCAAACGCGGCGCGGCGCTCCGCAGAAAGTTGTTCATTGAGACGATTTACTACACCGAGTGAGTGCGACGCAACGGAGGCCATTTGTAAAAGCTTTCCGCCTGATCGTGTCGTGTCGCGTTTGGTGAGCAAAGACCTTGGGTGGGACAAGTATTGTGTGTGCAAGCATTTCTTATAGTCCTTCTGACAAGGACGATTTTGGTACCAGTTTGAGCAACCAAGGTTATTATACATCATTTCAAAGGTCTTATACTAAGGATTTCATAAAAGCATGATGAGCTTCTGTGCAGAGTAGCTTTCATGAGATGCGGCCATTTTACTGATTTCCTATGTTAAAGAATGGGACACATTTCTATGTTTTTGGCCCAATTTTCGTGAAAACAGACATTTTTGAGAAAAAAACTATTATAAATATGTTTGAATAGGTTTATGCATATCATTTTGTTCCTCTAAGTGTTTTCTACACAATACAAGTAAAATGAGATGGATAAGTCATACCATTTGAATATTAGTACTAAAGCTAATATATGCCTAAAATAGGCTTTAGTACTAATATTCAAATGGTTATAGAAAATAAATAATATGACCTAATAATAAAAGAAATAATATCAATCTAATTTCACTTGTTTTGTGTAGAAAACACTTAGAGGAACAAAATTATATGCATAAATCTACTCAAACTTATTAATAATAGTTTAATTTTTTCGAAAATTTCCGTTTTCACGAAAATTGGGTCGAAAACATAGAAATGTGTCCTATTCTTTAACATAAGAAATAAGTAAAATGGCCGTATCTCATAAAAGCTACTCTGCACAGAAGGTTATCATGTCATACGCTTTCAGAAAGTGTACAATAACCTTGGTTGCTCAAACTGGTACCCAAAAGTCCAAATATGCTGTTTGACAGAAGGACTATTTTGTTTCATTGCTTGAAAGTCCTGTACGCAGGTCCTTAGTATTCTATTCTTATCTCAATTAGTTGGTTGGTGTTTTTGTGCGTCTCCTAGGCAACCACTTTAACACCCTCCGCGTCACCCGGAACTTCATCGCCAACAACGACTGTGAAATGCGCGACGTCATCCGCGTGGCGGGCGTGTTGACGAAGCCCTTCGCCTACAACTACGTCTTCGCGAACCGTGGTGACGTCATCGTGAATGCCACCGGCGAGGAGAACCTCTCGACGGCCTCGGACTTCGAGTGGAACGGCTTCTATCGGAACCGGGCGATCAACTACACCCGGCGGACGACGGTCTTTGCGGACAACTCGAAGCATATCTTCAGGAACAACTACTTCCGCAATTTGGACAACAACTTCGAGCTGGCTACGGGGAATAGGTCCATCATTAAGTGAGTCTCGGCGGTTGGTGCTCAGGGGAGTTTTGTTATAACTGGTTATTTAGTGTGATATTGGACTTGTTATTTGGCCTGTAGGAAAATGGACATTGGTATCGGCGGCACAACCTGCCCGGGTGTCACGGAGGAGTGTCGCTACGGCTGGACTGCTCGCCTGGAGATCAGCTCCTGTGTCTGCTATCGACCGGATGCCTTGGACGCGAATGACAATTGGTGGGGAGAGACCTCGGGCTTCTATGTGAAGGCCAAGATCTGGGACGGCGCGGATGATGAGTACCTCTTCAATGTGGACTACAGCCGCTTCCACAAGGTCGGTGGTCTTGCCTGGGTTGGTTTTTGAAAAGGCTTTTAATATTTACTTCATAAAACTGCATGCGTCACTTTAAGTATGCGAGTCCATCTTACAATGAGTATCTTTAGATACTAGATATAGATAAATCACTGGCTCGCCCGTAATTAGGGAAATAATTGGAATTTTTGATTGGTTAAGAATTTAGATTTCTAAAATATTTAAATTATAAGTTTTTTCCATTTAGAAACAAATAGGTATAATATATGTTGGTGTAAAAGGTACATTTATTGATAGTTTACAGTTACAAATTATCTTTTAAATCGGTGAACTTAATGATCTTGTATTTAATTGTTTTTTATGTAGTATTGCCAAATTTTCGGCCTACCGCGATTAGATTACGCCATTTTATAAGTCTTCTTTTATAAATTAGTAAAATTGCATTGTAATACAGTGTTGAACATGGAGATGTATTATATTATACTGTTCAAATTACATAGGCATACTTACCCCGATAGCGGCAACATGGTTGTCATGGTCACATCGTAACAAATAAAGCAGCTATCCAATCAACGCTCATGTTATTGGCTTCGTGAAATTACTATTTCATGTAGCTTTAATTATGAAAAGTACATTTGATGAAATTGTTGGTTTTGCCACTGTGGCTTCCCATCTACATATAGTAGGCAGTTATAGAGTGTTGAACAAGTTTTTCACCTTATTGATTACGTAATAATATAATAACGTAATATACACAAAGGGGAACAATTTAGTACTAAAATATTAAATTATAGGATTGACTATTGTAAGAAAAAAATGCCGCACTAAGAAGAAGTTGTAGTAAATTACGCAGTTTATTAACAGTAAATATATTAAAATAGGACGCTTTGTCTGCGTAATGTGACATTATATTTCCCATTCATAAAACATGTCAGTTGTTCAAACATGTCTCCCTGTGCAATGCAGGACAACTCCTCCGTTCTGGGCGGTGGCATCTACTGCCCTCCCACCTGGAGCTTCAACAACTTCAACTGCTTCTGGTTCGTCGGCGCCCCGCTCACCCAGTCCGAAGCGCGCACCTTCTGCGACATCGAGGCGGACGCCGTCTTGGCGGAGTCGCGTGACCGTGTGGGCTGGATGACGACGGAGATGGCGAAGTGGCAGAACAACTACCTCTGGCTCAACCGGTACGCCTGGAACACGCGGGCCTGGGTTTACAGTGATGTGCCCTTTCCGGGCCAGTGTCCGGTCGTGAGGAATGGTTGGCTGGAGCCCTTTGACTGTT
Source organism: Invenusta paracnida (assembly GCA_036023295.1). NCBI lineage: Eukaryota > Metazoa > Platyhelminthes > Proseriata > Coelogynoporidae > Invenusta > Invenusta paracnida. The sequence goes on along the minus strand of JAYRBW010056003.1, from coordinate 4,135 downwards.
CGCGGAGGGTCAGTTTCTTTTGCCAAAAGGGTGAGTGATCAGGTGCCCCGAAGAGGAGGAGTTTGTATGCCAGAGTTTTAAGCGGCGCCTCCTAAAAAATGTAATTTCACTTTGCGAGTTTTCTAAATTTTATTAATGTAAATTAATAAACTTTCGGCTTTTGAATTATTTTAGTAGAGTTATGTTTTATAGTCCATAGTTTAATTTTAAATACATAGGAAGATTCGGCAATTGTGGGATACTTGGCCGTAAATTAAATTTGTTTCGGAAACGTCAAAAAAACAATTGCTTTTTGGCAATTTGTGTCTTCTGCACACCTAACCTTAACCCTAAGGATAGTGAGATGCTTGATAATCGTGGTGTTGTTGCTCGGCCGCCAGCTTTTAATAGTGTATAGGGGTTACTGGTTAATAATTACTTATTTTGTTTATCTTCCGAAAAAAAATTTACGGCCAAGTACTCAACAATACCAGAATCTTCCTATGTTGTGACTTTATATGCTAATAAGTCAAGGTGTCATCAAAATCAAATTTACCATCGTGACTATGAATCATAATAATTTGAAAAGATTTCTGGGAAAAGCGGCGGAGACAAAAGTTACAATCTGATCTTAACTACAAAATTTTGCAATTAGACCTACTTTCCAGAAACCCCAGAAATCAATTATTCTAAAATAAATAGTTTTAGACAAGATAAATAAGACATAAATAAGCCAATCAAAATTTAAAACAATATTTATAAAAAATAATTTGCAGTTATAGGTAGCAATATAACTGCATAATTACCTTTTTATTAGTAAAATGACAAATGGCAGATTAAGAACATTTAATTATGAAGAAAAAGAATACATAATATACATACATAAAATGACGGTAATATTTACGTTAAACACATACATTGAGAACGATCAAAATAGTGGACATAAAGGAAATCTAAAATAATATACAAAGGAGGGACTTTGCACTTATGTACTACTACACTACATAGAATAAGCACAATACTGACATCACTTCTGGGCCTTCAACTTGCCCGCTGCTTTGGGCGCTGTCGACTTCATTGCTGGCTTCTTTGGTGGTGAAGCAGCTGCTTTCTTGGGCGACGTAGTCTTCTTCTTCTTCGGAGTCGACTTGGCGGCTTTCTTTACGGCAATCTTCTTTTTAGGCGACTTGGAAGCAGAACGCTCACTCGATACTGGACCAGCTGTAGTAGTGGCTTTCTTCTTTGCCTTCGCGGGGGATTTGGTTCTCCCCTCGTTGTCATCTTCGAAGTCGGAGGAGGAGGAAGCAGCGGCGGTCTTTGCTGCTTTCTTCGTCGTTGCTGCCTTCTTAGTTGCTCCGCCTTCTTTCTTTGCCTTCGCGGGGGATTTAGTTCTCCCCTCATTGTCATCTTCGGAGTCGGAGGAGGAGGAAGCAGCGGCGGTCTTTGCTGCCTTCTTCGTCGTTGCTGCCTTCTTTGTTGTAGTAGTAGTAGTAGTAGTAGTCTTTTTCTTGGTCGCCTTCTCAGCCTCGGCTAATTTGAAGGATCCCGAAGCCCCTTGCAGTCCCTTGGTGTTGACAATCTTCCGACTACTGACAGCAGCGACCAGGGCATTCCGCACATAGTGGTTCACATTGTAGCTCACGAGAAAGTGGCCCTGGATGTACTTGATAATGGCCTGGCGACTGGAGCCCTTCCTTTCCTTCAGGGCTAGGAGGGCCTCGCGGATCATCTCGTAGTAAGTTGGCTGTTTCTCCGCGCGTGTGTTCTCCATTTTTCACTGGTGTGCGTGTTATTGTTAAACACTGCCGTTAGTTAGTTTCGTCACTGTAACTTTGTGCAGTTTATTATCATGGTGGCGGACTTGCTAAATAATAGTTTAGCCTTTTGTCTGTCTTCTCGCAACGTACCACTTTAATTTATGCACAATCGAATGATCGATACTTTCAACTAAATTATGATCTGTTGAGTAATAGGTATTACGTAATAGACGCATGTTAATTTGGTCTGTATTCTTATTTGTATTTGAATATTTAGTAGATGCAATAGCGTAATTCTCATATTTATGAAAGCACATGTTGTCATACCTTGGTTTTAATTATTTATTGGCCTACATATTATTGTAGTATTTCCTTTTATGTGTAAGCTTTCATTTCTGTCTACCTACCCGTATTTCCAATATATTCTTACATCTTCGGGTATTAAGTGACAATAGTTTTAGGATGCCATAATTTTTATTACAAATCTTTGATTTTAAAACATTTATTTTTTAATATAATGAATTTGATTTTATTTTAATGTAAAATTAGAGCTAAAAACTTCTCTTTTTTATCCATATTGTATTTAACATCATTTATATATAATAATTAAATGTTTAACTTAAATGCCCACCAAAGAGTAAAGCACGAAATTGTTGTAATGTACATATAGAAATGTCGTATACGGCAATTTTTATAACATAAAATTAATATGTGGTTAAATCGAATTGTTTGAAATAATTAACAGTCGAAAAGTTCGTACATTATAAATAGTAGAATATGTACCCATTATTACCAATATTGTGAATGTCTTAAATATATTTGAATACCAAAAATGATTCACAGTCAAATCATCTTTATTGGGGAACAAATTACAAAAATAGATTTTTAAATTTAAAACTGATTACTAAAAAATATAATTCAAAAGAACGTTGTATTGTAATGAAGATTTTATTGTTCACAATATAACTAGGATAAATTGATATAAAACACTAAACAACACGAAAATTATAATTGCCCCTTTTCTACATGTATCGATTGAAGTAAGTCTTAAGAAAGCAATGGATAATGCGGTATAGTGGTCTGTTCCTTTGAGAATTTCGAGAACCTCTAGATCAGTATAGAGTACATTGATTTATATGGAACTGTTCAATTAACTTTTCAATTCGCATGAAAAGTTTATAACAACAGTTCTAATGTGCGCTTGATATAATATTATGTAAATGTAAGTGAGAACTAAATATTATGTATTGCGTTCTGTGGATTGGCATTCACATATAAGGCAACGGATTACGTAATTCAAGCTAAGAAATCGTGTGGGGAAATAACGTGTTGCGCAATCAACATCTTAAATAGAATAATAAATAAATAATGTCAGTGTTTATCACAAAGAGAAGTAAAAACCCACAATTGCAAAAATACAAATTATAATCTGAGACGTGTCGGCTATAGTCACTGTACTAACCACTATCAATCAAGACAGAGAGACAACGGGCACACACATGACTTGAAATTGTGCACCCTTTCAATATATATCGACAGATAATCCATATACTATATTATAATAAAAGATATCGAACAAACTGGGTGTTTACCGTATTCATTGTAAACACTGTTAACAAATTTACATTGCGGAAACGGGTCGGGATATTCCCGTGCTCGTTTGAAATATAACACAAAGGTGCTCTTAAATATAATAATATTAATAATGCTCTTTTCAAGCACTCAATTTCAACTCAAGTCACACAATCAATTTCTCGGCTTCTCATCTTATTTACATCGTTGGAGCAGTTCTTATTAAATTTAGCAAATTATTGTAATGCCCTTCATCTCAATGCCGCCTTTTTTTTAATGTTAATTAGGTATATTTCTTGTTTTTGGTGGCTAATACATGGATTAACTACTAATGTAATTTTATATTATGTATTATGTAATATTATTTATTTTCTATGATATTATGTAACACTCCAAAAGTTAAGTGTTCGATGTATATTAAATAAATTTTATAACCATGTAGCCGTTGTCTCCCAGTCTTCATTGATAATGGCTCCTGCAGTGACTAATCGAAACGCATCACATTATAATATATTTTCAATTTATTGTGGATTTTTACTTGTGTCAACAAACTTGCTTAAATTAAACATTGAAGATTTGTATTGAATATATACTATGTTGTTAATTTTTGGTTGTTATGAGGAGAAGTAGATCTATTTTAATAGATAAAGTAGTACTAAAAAGGTTAGCTTTACTTGGTTAGGGATAATTCAAACTCAAAATGCCTTCCATTAAAGCGGGGCACCCCAATAAAGAAAGTTTGACTGCATGAAATGTATTCATAATGTCCTGTCTGGGGGGGGGGGGGGGGGGGGGGGGGGGGGGGGGGGGGGGGGGGGGGGGGGGGG